>APFE030568736.1:33943-60638 GCA_000404065.3 Pinus taeda
CAATAGAGGGATTCTATGGGGCACAGTAATAACAATATGGGGGTAATAGGGGCACAAAAATATTAATAAGGGGTACAACTACCATAGTAATGGGGTAATCACTAGTATTATAGGGACCCAACAGGATGTTTGTAATGCATGTTGCTTTAACTTGTATTAAGACAATTGAACTATTTCGGTTGTTTGAGTACATATGTTGTTGGAAATGTGTTGTATTAGTTATTAACATTGTCTCGCTCGTGTGGACTATTCCATCGAGAACTTGGCAATTTCATTCTTGTAAACTTGTTATAATGATTGTCACACTCATGTGGACTATTCTACTTGGTCTTGTATGTGCTATCTGCTCACCTTATGCTTGTGACTACCACATTCGTGTGGACTACTCTGTTGGAAGTTGTGCATGCCTTGCTGTGTTGTGTGTCTCTAATAGAGTTGGGACTATTACATTTCTACTTTCACCCTCTCCCTCTACAGTGAAAGAACCTTGACACAAGAGACACTAAGCACTCACCAGACACACGAGCCTTGTTGTTCAAGGAATAAGAAAACCACTCTCATGTGATAACAAGCAAGAGCTAAGGCATATCTTTAAGATAATGGCAATTGGGTGGGACTCCTACACCAAACAGTGTGAGGACTAGTTGGGACTCCATATCAGGAAGATCCCCTAAATGTTGTTGGGTCTACCACCATCAACATTTCTCGTGCTAGAAGGAGGGGTGCCTGTTGTTTATGGATGAATGTCCTCTCACCCCCAGTCATCAATCATCTAGTCAATGCAATAAATCACACTTCCTCTCATGTATGTGAAACTCTGAAGTTGGTTCTCCTCACCTCCCATATGTGAACATAAAATTTCGTATCAGTACCTCTGCTTTGTCTGTCCCATAATCCATCATTTTTCCAAAGTAGTCAGACTAATCCCATGAATACAAGATCTTCCATATGTATAAAAGAGGCCAAAGACCACTCCCACAAGAGTTGTTGTCTCATCAGTGGAAGAAGCAGTTCTTGCCACACTCGAAGGTCAGGCAGAAGCCGTTGACAACAAAGAGGAACCTCCAGTATTTTAATAGGGAGAACATGACACCCTCGTGATCTTGGGCTCAGGCTTCGGTATAGGAGACAGAGGGGAAGGCAACGGAGGAGGTGGATGTGGAGATGGGGCAATAGACTTAGAGACAAAACCATCAGATTCTAAAGAAGAGGAGGATGATGACAAAGAAGAAGACATGGCTAAACAAAACTTGGAATGGATGACTCAGGGACCATTGGCTCTCCCAGTGCTTTTCATAGGATGCCAAAGTTTTCAGAGAGGGTGTTGACAAAGTATGACCTTGACAGAACAATGAAGGCAAAAGACCACTTAGATAACTTCTACCTGCAACTGAAGACACTCGAGCTATGACACGATGACGTTGCATGCAGATTGTTTCTGTGTATCTTGGATGGCTAAGTAGTGGTATGGTATCACAACTTTCCTGTCAATTCCATCCATAACTCGGGTATGTTCAAAAGAATGGTTTTGAAAAATTTGCTAATGAAAGGACCCTTGCCATGTTTCTCAAAAAGTTAGGTAGTCTGAGGATGGAGTCAAAAGAGAAAGTGAAAGATTTAAAGAGAGGTTTTTGCACATATTGAACAAGTTTGCAGTAGACACAAAACCTCATGACTCCATCACTGTCAGCTATTATACGTCTGCACTGCCAACCAGTATTGTGTAGTTTGTCAAGCGAGCTGCGAAACCAACATTACTTGAGAATTGTGAAGATACGATTGTTGAGGAGAAAGACCTACGCGCGATTGGAGTCATCAAGGATGATGAACCAACAAAAGACTCCAAAGATGTGAGAAGGAAGCCTGAGGTTGTGATAGGAAAGGGTAAAGACAAGGAAGCAAGTGAAAATAAAACCCTTACTCATCTTGTCAAGAACTTAACAATAGAGATGTCTGAACTAAATCTATGAACAAATGAGACATTTGTGAGAAACCGACCTCCTAAACAACAGAAGGGGAGCATGTCATCAGGTAGCAACGACTTCCCAACTAAAACTGTGCAGAGCTCCAACTCAATGTTCCAGATGGAACTGTTCATGAACTTAGATTTTTTTCGTTCCATCTAGAGCATCACCCTAAAGGAACTTGTCCGGAATGGAAATGAGTTGCAGACTTAGTATGCAACAATATGCCAAACACGGTAAACAATGTGCAATTTTAGCCGCAAGATGAAGACGATGAAGAAGATGTTGTATTTGATGAGGCACCCAACACTGGGCAGGTGATCAACATGTATCAATGCTCGCAAGTAGCACAAAAAGCGAACACTGAGACTTAATCCCCAAAGAAAAGTGGTCAATACAATCTGAGAAGTCAAGGGGCTCCCCCTACAATTAGGGAGATGCAAGAAAAGCCTGAACTGTTGAGGAAGGTTGATCCACTAACCATCCCAAAGCAAAAAGCACAAAGTAAACCTTGGAAGACAACTGCAAACAAGAGTACATCCATGAGTAGTAAACTTCAGAACACTCCGTCAGACAGGACAAACATGAGTATAACCCTAGACATCTCTGTGATTTTACCCACTCTTGATTACGATATTGTGGAAGATATGAAGAAAACTCGTGCAAGAATCTCTTTGTTCGAGTTAGCTAAGATCCAGGGTCATCAGGATATTCTGTTGTGTGCATTGGGGCAAACATCCACAGACAACAAAACCTCTACTATCAAGGGAGCAAGCACATCTCCTGGTTCACTCACAACTATTCTCAACACACTCCAAATGGAAGAAGAAAACTTTGTTTTCCTTCCATTCTTTCTTTCATTTGAATTTTTTAACTACAATGTTCACAACTGTTTGGTTGATCCTAGCGCATCAACCAACGTCATGCCATTCTCCATTGCCAAGAATATCAATGCACAATGGAGCAAGAAATCTGCATAGACCATCCAACTAGATCGAACATGTGTACCAACCATTAGTGAACTTTAGGATGTGATCATTTGATTATCTCATGAAGACCGAGTTCAATAGTGCATTGATATTGTCATTGTGGACATACCCGAAGCATATGGATTATTGCTTAGCAGAGGCTAGTCCAACAAGTTGAATGGGTACTTTTCTATAAACTGGTCACACATATGGATTCTGAACTAGGGAAAAAGTAATAAGATCTGGGTGTTATCCAAGAGACACATGAAATAAAATGTCACTCCCGTTAATGGTGAGAATGAACCATTGGCTTTCGCAGAACTCATGTTCGACAACTACCTCTTGGAAACATCGCTGGGGTGTTACCTCGCACAGTAAACCCCAACCCCATCAGACACGTAGTTGGGTCTCCTTCCTTGCCCAACTAATGGAAATGAAACTTGTATAATACATTGTAACACTAGTAGTAGTAGCAGTAGAAACAATAATACGAGCGCTTCAAATGGTCTATGTATAGATGAGTTTTGGACCATGTATTTTGATGGATCAAAGACATAGGATAGCTCTAGAGCCATGCGTGTCTTGATAGAACCAAAGCATAGGAAACATTGATCTCAAGTGACTTGGAGTTTGAGTGCATGAACAACATTTCTGAATTCAATGCACTCATATTAGGCTTGCATAAAGCCATTAGCCTCAATGTTGCTACGATCAAAGTGGTAGGTGATTCAGAAATCGTGGTACACCAAGTACGTAACACCATACACTCTTTGTCACCTCATCTCAAAAGTTATCGAGAAGAGGTATGGCGATTAATCTCTAACTTCCAAGCTTTCAATATCATTGCTGTGCCAAGAATGCATAATACAACTTCTGATGCCTTAGCTAATGCAACTGCTAGCATGACATCGCTTAGGGATAGGTTTATTGTTGAAATTTTGTATAAACCTTCTATCCCTGAAAACATAACTAATCTGCATGTTTTTGACGATGATAAAAAGATACTGCACTGCATGGCCAACACTGATGTATTCAAAGACACAACGATTGATGAAGATGAGCACGAGCAGTCTCTACAAGACACAACTGATGACAAGAAAGAAAACCTCATCCCCAAGGGTGTGGTATCTCTCGAAAATATTTATGACTCGCATAATCGCTTCAAAGGGTCAAGGAACAAAAAAACCCACAACTCCACCATGATGTATGAAAAGGTCAACCTGGGAATAGAGCATGATCCAAAGTTCACCAGTTTTGGTACATGTTGCACACTGTAGGAGTGGCAAGTTTTTGTCCACTTGTTCGAACGGTACCAGGATGTGTTCGCATGGACATATGATGATATCAAAACATACGACATGGGAATAATCTAACATGTGATTCCAATCAAAGAAGGGGTCAAGCCATTGTAGCAAGAACTGACTAAGTTGTTGGATGCTCAGATCACTTATAGAGTTCATCATATTACATGGGTTTCTGATTTAGTTCCTGCACGTAAGAAATCCGGGGAGATCCACTTATGCATTGATTTTTGAAACTTGAGTAGTGCCGAAAAAAAAAAAAAAAAAAAAAAAAAAAAAAAAAACTACCTCGTGGTGTTAATGGAACCTATGTTACGGTCTGGAGCAAGAATGTTTTCTTTGCTCAATGGTATTTCGGGATACAACAAGGTTTTGGTAGTAGAACTTGATAGTTTGACACTGTTGCAGGAGAAGCTTGGCCCACACACATGTTTGCAATCACTTGAAGGGAGGATTGACAACCTTCCTATCAATGAACAAGACTTAAAGCACTAATTTTAGTAAGCTGGGGCCACACCCCACCCTATGTACATAGTTTTTTTATTGCTTGCTGTCATTTCGCTTTGCTTTACTATTTTTGTTCCATTTCGTTTTGTTTGCTTAGTATCATGCTATTTTTGGTTTGTTAATAAATGCTTCTCTCTATTGAGTTATGGATTTTGAATGAGTATGTGGCTAAGGTCTAAAGAGCCTTGTGACACTGCAACACTTGGCCAGTCCTCCGTCTGTCTTCTCTGTGCTAGGTTATAACCTTCAGCAGATGAAGATTTGACAGAAACTGCGAGCCATTTGTAAGGGAATCTTTGGTATAGCCATGATCCTGTGCTCACATTGGGAAAACCCATGCATGTACTTAGTCTTCTGCTCTGTGTGTTTACGATCATCTAGCTAGTAGAAAGGGAGAAGGGGAAAATCTAAACAAGAAAACCTATATCATAGGTATTACATGCTTCTTTGAAGGAGCAACCTCCTCTACTCTCAATAAGTCAGGATCCCTCTTCTACCCCAAAAATAAATAAGCGTCTATGCACAGTCCTCTTTTAAAAATACAAAGGCAAAAGAAGAGAAAGGCTTCTTGCGCAAGGAGGTGAAGCATGCAACTCCATTGGGGTACTGGCCAGGCTCGATGCCATTATAACAATGTGTGTGTTCTTGCTTGACTCTACCGGGGTACTGTCCAGGCCTGTTGGTAGTAGAGAAACACTAGAGATGAAAACTTATACTCTGAAAATTTTAAAACTCGCGAGCCAAACTACCCTTCTTGATTTCGAAACATTGTGATCAAGCTAAGACTTGTTGTTGTGTTTGACTAAGTTGGCAAAAGGTGAACCATAACTACCCATGGGTAAGTGGAGAAGCCGAAGTAACCTACACAATGATTTAATATTCCCTAATAGACCAAGGCCTTGTGCTGTTAGTGGAATGAAACAGAGAAGCTGGTATTCAACCAGTGTGTCGCCAAGTGTTGTAGTGGCTACAACACCATCCAAAATTTTGGCCTACATCCAATTTTGGAGCCTTCCTAGGTTTTTTCTTTGATATTTACAAACACTTAGGCTCATCCCGTGAGCTCGTGTCGAGTATTTACACCCTCTTTGCTTGACCGTTTATTGGACATTTTTTATCATGTTGGTCATAATGTTATTCTTGTAGTCATGTTCTAGCTATGTTCAAGGTCCATCTTTGTGTGTACAAGTTGTATTCTCTATGTAAGCATCTGTCGCAATCACACACGAAGTTGTATGTAATGTCATGCAAGTGTTGTCACAACCGTTCAACGATCTATCTCAAGTTTCACATTTGTCACTCGCACCCTTCGGTTAGTCACACTGAGTGTATGTTGTCTTGTTGGTTTGAGGTGTCTTATCGACAATTTGTGTTGAGTGTGTGTTCACAAGGTCATGTATACACAAGTCCACTTACTCAAACACCTAGTTATTTTTCTGAAAACCCATTGACTAGACCACCCTCCATTAGCCGGACCTCTTTTGAGATGTACTGCGCAGTCTCAACCCTCAATGATCAAGTATTTCCGCCTAGAATTGCACAGAGCTTGAGGCTACCTCCTAGGCAGTCTGCACTTCGCAATCCTGGCATTGACTTGGCTGGATGTCACCAAGAACAATGCAAAAGTTTCCCAAGAAGATGTCTTAATCTGTTTTTCCCGGAAGCCAAACCACCAAGCCTCCCATTGGTCAACCAGATAGTTTAACTAGGCAATGACCCGAGGCTTCACTCCTCCAACAATTGCATAGAAGCTATCAACATGCCCACCTCCGATGACTAAAGAAATTGTGTAGAAATGAGGGATATGAACCTATTGACTGTCATTGCACTGTCTCTGAAAATTGCGCAATTCTGTCAGTCAGTCCCCCTACCAGCTGACCTACTGCTCCACCTGAAAATTGCATAGTTTTCTTGGACTGTCCTCCAGATTCCCAACACCCCGCTCAACCCAGAAACTGCATAGACATGTCTTGCATGCTTGCCTCCCACTTTTGTGTAGTTTAGGCCAGCAAGCTCCCGCAACCCTCTCATAGTCTCCCTTGAGAATTTGCACAGTTTTCACTGTTGGTGTCCTCCTTGCGGCCTGTGCTGCCTACCTAAAATAATTGCACAGCTCTGCCTCCTAGCTGAGCTAGATCCCACAGAATATCACTGTTGTTCTGGACTGCTCATCCCAACCCCCCAATGGCGTCTTTGCAATTTTCCTTGATAGTGCCTTGAAGCCCCGCATCCTGACCTAAAATGTGTTATGCACAGTTTCAGAGCATTGTCCTACCAAAAATGAAAGATGATGCATCATGGTAGACTAGGAGATTTTTGGATTTGATGTCATCTCATCATGAGTGATTGTAGATATAGGTACATGGATGAGGCATGGCGCGGCGACAAATGGGATGCACAAGGAGCGCATGCTAGGAGACTTGTTAGCGAACAGATGAACACATGAGGCATTCCAAGTACCAACGAAGGGGATACATGCACGTGCAATATCAAGTGAACACCAAGACCATCAAAGACTCCACACACCTTGCCATGTGGAGGTGAAGCTATGTTACACCAAGAGCACACTCATCATTCAACAACACTGCAGCTCGACATCTAGACCACCATCAACATGAACATACCAGCACTGTCATGTCGAGTCATGTCATGAGTCATCTTGGCCACATCACTAATGTGGGCCATATTGTTGTAATCAATGTAATTAACATTGAATTCCAAGAGATCCATATACAAATTTGAAGATTCATGTCAGTTGAAGAGTCATGTAAGTCAAATTGTCATGAGGGAAGTCAAAGAGTCACAAAGGTCAATTTCACCCTTGGTTATATATACCCCTCATTTGTACATGCAAAGGAGTTTTCACCTTGGCTCCTCCCACATAGCCTTGAGAGTCTATAGTCTTTTCTTTAAGGAGCGAGTAGTGGCTCCAACACCCCACTATCGGGGTTAGTGCTGTAATGGTGTACATATGTGTCTTGGAACTTTTTCTTAATTCAAAATCCTGTTAATAGGCCAACATGTTTTCACACATGTATTGTATTCATTTATAAGACTATTCTTTGGATGCTTGTAATGCATGTTGCTTTAACCTATATTAAGATAGTTGAACTATTTCCATTTTTTTAGTACATATGTTGTTGGAAATGTGTTGTATCAGTTGTTAACACTAGCTCGCCCATGTGGACTATTCCATTGGTCACTCGACAGATTCATTCTCATAAACTTGTTATAACGATCGTCACACTTGTGTGGACTATTCTGTTGGGTGTTGTATATGCTATTTGCTCACCTTGTGTTTGTGATTGCTGCATCCGTGTGGACTACTCCACTAGAAGCTACGCATGTCCTATTGTGTTGTGTGTCTTTAACAGAGTTGGGACTATTCCCTTTCGAATTGAGACTCACTTTCACCCTCTCTCTCTGCATTTGAAGAACCTTGACACAAGCGACACTAGGCACTTACCAGGAACGTGGACCTCGCTGTTTGAAGGCTAAGAAAACCACTCTCAAGTGCTAACAAGAAAGAGCTAAGACATATCTTTAAGATAATGGGAACCGAGCCATCAAACCAGATGAGACTCCTACATCAAACAATGTGAGGTCTAGTTGGGACTTCATATCTGGAAAATCCCTTAAATGTTGGTAGGTCTAGCACCATCAACAAGTTGTAATACTCCCATTAGTTGGAGTGACCCAATGAATAGGGTATTGATTGGACCAAAAATGTTGGTAGAGATGGAATAGGAAATGCAAGTTATCAAGAAGAATCTTAAGGAAACACTGGATAGATAGAAGAGTTATGTATATCAACACAAGGTATTTAAGGAGTTTCAGGTTGGGAAAAATGTGTACTTTCACATCAAGCCCAAGAGGAGATCCTTGAGGATTGTGTCATGTGCCAAGATGGTACGTTGATATTGTAGGCCTTTCGAGATCCTTGAGAGGATTGGACCAATGGCTTACAAACTTCCATTCCCTCTGACAAGGAAAGTCCATGATGTTTTCCATGTCTCATTTCTTAAGAAGCATGTGAAATATGTTGATCATGTGATTGAATGGTGTGTATTGTAGGTGGAACTAGAAGGAGAATTCCAGAACGCCAACGAATTTTGCAGCAAAATATGCTTGACATGCTCCAAAATCGAGCAATCGAGCAAGTTAAAGTGCAGTGGAAGCACTTTGGGCTCGATGAATTTACATGGGAGATGGTTGATCATATGAGAGCTATGTATCCTTCATTATTCAATGGATGAGCAAATGTATTCTGATATATATTTTGATTTTGTGTTTTGGTTGTGTCTATTATGCATATGTATGTAAATACCACATTGAGCTATGTTTTAAAGTTCCAATAAGTGATATGGTGTTCATGGTATGTTGGTTATGTTTTTAGTAGATAGATATGATGTAAATGATATATCTAGCTTTGGTTATAAAGCTCCTTGGGCATCATGTGTTTTTGCTGGTCTACAAGTGTCATTGAACGCCGAGGTTGGTGTTCCTCCAAGAGGGAGGTGTTTGTAACAACCACTAGTTGATTTTCCATGTAAATAAAATAAGACCATGGTCATGGGACATGTATTCCAAGTTGAATGTTGGGAAAAACTTGTGATGGGTATCACTTGTGATAAATTAATCACTATAGATTGGCAAATTCAAAGTGGCATTAATTGACATTTTATTTATGAAATAAGGAAAAATGGGAGAAAAGGGAGATGAATGGTCACAAAATTACATGAGTAGGAAATTGAAGGAAAAATAGAGGAAAATGAAGAAAATAGAGGCCTTAATGATAAAAAGGATCCTGAGAATAAATTAACAACTTTTTTAAGTTTTAACTTGGAGCTCTCTTCTATTCTCTCACTTTCTCAAACTCTTGCACACTTAGAGAAACCTTGTATAATTCTTGGAGTATGCTTAGAGCACTCTAGTTTTCACTTAGATTAGAGAAAGACGATAAGGGAAAGCATGAAAGGGAAATGGAACAGGTGGATCAACAACTATAGCTAGACTGCTCTGCATGTAACATGCTGCATGTTGTGATTTCCTTATTGATTTATGGATGCATGGTATATGCATGTGATTATATGGTTATGATCTATCATTGGCATGGAGGATTTCCTAGATTGACATTAGTTTTTAGCCTTGCCTTGCCAATTCCTGCATTCCCATGGTGTTGTGATTTTTTTCCATTTTTATTGTTTTCTCATTGGTGTTCCTAACTCATTGTTTTGGGTTGGAACAAACACTCTGGAATCCCTGGAAAAACTTTGGTTGAGTTACTAGTCTTGAAGCCTATGTTGGAAAAACACTCTAAAGCCCTTGGTGGGTTTCCTTACTAGTCCTAGAGTCAGGTTGGACAAACTCTCTGGAGCCCTAGAAGGTTGTGGGTTGAGTTACTAGTTCCTGGAGTCCGGGAGAGCTTGGGTAGAGTATGATCTGGTTGGTGTTAGTGATGTCTGACTGTGAGGTGGAATTATTGGTTGAGGGTTGACATGATTTGGCCTCTAGAATCCCTGATTTGGTTTTGTTTTTTTTTTATTACATGAGATCCCACATTCATGCTTGGAATATGGCGCAGGGGTGATTGGCTGAAAGAGAGATTTGGTTCAACCCAATTTATGGTTAGCTGGTACATGGATGTCCTTGACTTGGTTGGCATTTTCATGTGTAATAAGAGCTATTTATCTACTTTGATTCATGTATACTTGTAAAAATTGTGTTGGTGATACTATGGATGAGTTTCCATGGTTTACATGTTGGTTATTTTTTGATTATATACTACTCATATGATGTGTATCTTCTATGGCTCATGTCATGAATGTTTTAGCTATTGATAAGTTAATGAATGTATGGACTAATAGGTGTTGTTGCAACTATGTGGAGAGAGCATAGGGCCTTCTTCATGATTTTATAGTGAGTTTATTGAAATAATAAACATATATGTATTTATAACCTACAAGTACTATGTACACAAAGTGTTTGTATAAATGAGTAATTGGGACCTCTAACTTTCTGGGGTTGTAACTTTGGCATACAATTTCCATTTGACTATCAAATGCCTCATTTAGAAGATATCTAGGAAGAGGTTGAGTGAAAAATATGTTCAAATTTTCTAAACTTGTTTTGGTTCCTTTCTAGTCTCTTTGTTTCCCTTGAAAATGTTGTTTAGGCCCTCAAAATGACCTCAAAAGTTTTGAATCTGAGAAACTGCCTAGATTATTGGAGGAAGCCATCAAAAAGTTGAAGCATTGTTATGAGAAATTGAAGTGCAAGACTGAGTCTAATAAGGATTGGAAAGGTAATGATAATAATAAATTAAAGTGGGTTAAGAAGAGAGGAAAACTTCAAAATATAGATGACATGGAGAATGAAATACCATATTAGAATTTTCATGCAGTTGACAAAGGACAAGGATTTCTATTTGAGGAGCAGAACACAGGTGATGGCACAAAGCCTTTATAGTGTTGGACTTGTGGCAAATATCATCGCAAGAAATATTGTCCACAACATCAAGGTGGAAGACCATACATCTATAGTGCTCAGGAGGCACAAACAATTGGGGATGTTGGACAAAGTATTCCTTGGATTTATGAAACATTGGATAATAGGCAAGTTGATCATCATACATCTATTATCAAGATGGAAGGTAAGATTTGTGATCAAGTTTTCTCTATTTTGATTGACCCTGGATCTAACTATAGTTATATCAGTCCTGACCTGGTGGACCAGTGTTGCTTGAATAAAGAAGTCATGCTGAGTCTTGGTTGGTGTAGTTGGCTAAAGGTACCAAGAAAAGAGTTCATCATTGGGTAAGATCTTGTGCATTTGAGTTGAACGACATGTCTATATCAACACATATAAATTTGCTTCCATTGGGATCATACAATATGATGTTGGGTATGGATTGGTTGTAAATTCACAACACTAAGGTGGATTGCTATCATAAGGCTAGTCAGTGCTTGGATAATCATGGAGAGAAGAGAATCTTGCAGGGTAAGAAGAAGCCTACATTACTGAGAATGGTTACAACTATGCAGGCAAAGTGAAGTAGGAGGAAGGGATATGTATTGTTTGTAGTTCATATTTCCAGTGATAAAGGTAAGGATGTGGAGGATGCTGAAATATTGAAGAGGTATTTGTTTTTGCAGCAATTTCAGGATCTATTTCCAGTAGAGATTTTAGAGTTACCACCTCATAGGAAAGTGGACTTTTATATTGAGTATATGCCAGGAGAAACACCAAGATCGAAGGCACCGTATAGGATGAGCAACCTAGAGTTAGAGGAACTAAAGTTGTATTTGAAGGAAATTCTTGACAAGGGATACACAAGGCAAAGCGTGTCACCTTGGGGTTCACCGATATTGTTTGTGAAGAAGAAGGATAGTACTCTTAGGTTGTGTATTGATTACAAGTAGTTGAACAAGGTGAAGGTTAAGAATAGGTACCCCTTGCCATAGATTGATGATTTGTTTTACCAGTTGAAGGGAGAAGCAATGTTCTCAAAGATTAATTTGAGATTAAGATATCAATAGGTACACATCAAAGAAGAGGACATCTATAAGACTACTTTCCATGCCAAATATGGGAATTGTGAGTTTGCAGTAGTTCATTTTGGTTTGACTAATGCTCCATCTACTTTCATGTGTTTGATGGATAGTGTGTTTCATCCTTATCTAGACAAGTTTGTGATAGTATTCATTGATGATATATTGATATATTTTAAGAATGAGGAAGAGAATGCCTAACATCAAAGCTATCATGGAGTGGGAAACTCCTAGAAATGTGGACGAGGTCAGATAATTCATGGGTCTAGCAGGTTATTATACGCAGTTCATCAAGAAATTCTCACAGATTGCCTATCCTATTACATCTTTACAGAGAAAATGAAAGAAATTTGAATGGACAAGAGGAATGTGAACCTAGTTTTGAGTGGTTGAAGTAGTTGCTTACGAGCACTCCAGTTCTAAAGATTATAGATCTAGAAAAAGAGTTTGTGGAATGTACACATTCTTGCAAGAGAGGACTTGGTGGAGTCCTGATGCAAGAAGGATAAGTAGTATGCTATCAATAAAGGAAACTAAATGAGTATGAACAAAACCAAGTGATGCATGATCTTGAGTTGGTAGCAATCATTGATGCATTGAAGATGTGGAGACACTATCTTCTTGGTAGGAGATTCATTTTGATGAGTGATTACAATGGGTTGAGGTACTTGTTTGACCAAGCCAATCTCAATTCTAGACAAGCTAGGTAGTTTTCCACTCTTAATGAGTTTGACTTCAAGATTAGGTATATTAAGGGTAAAGAGAACAGGGTTGTATATGCTCTTAGCATAAGAGTGCAGGTAAATGACATAGCAACTATGAGTTCATATGGGACAAATTTACAGGATCAGATCTTACATGCAAGACAACAAGGTGAAATGTACCAACATCTTAACCATAGGTTACAACAACAGGGTATGGGTGAACAAGATGTGGATTATCATCTCACGACAGATGGTTTGGTCAGATTTAGGGACAAGATCTATGTGCCGGACAACAATGAGCTCAAGAAGCTTATCTTGAGGGAATTTCATGTTAATATGTATTTAGGTCATATGATATATCAAAAGACATTGACAATGGTGAATAAATTTTACCATTGGATGAACTTGAAGAAAGAGGTGTTGAGTATGTTGCAATATGTTTGGGTTGTCAACAGGTAAAACATAGTGTAAGCATCCGTGTGGTTTATTGCAGCTGATTCTGACTCCAGAGTGTAAATGGGAGGTCATTTCCATGAACTTCATTATAGGTTTGCCAAGGAAATCTAAAGAACATGATTCTATTATGGTTGTGGTTGACAAGTTGACTAAGGTAGCTCACTTCATTGCAAGGAAGCCTACAAATTCAACTTGTGAGGTAGCTCAAATCTTCATTATGGAGATAGTGATATTGCATGGTATTCCTAGGAATATTGTGTCAGACAGAGATTTCAAGTTCACTTCTAGATTTTGGAAGGATTTTTTCACAAGTTTTGGGACAAAGTTAACTTTAAGTACAATTACTTATCATCAATAGCTAGATGGAAATACCTAGAGGGTCAAAAATATTCTTAAGGACATGTTGAGGATGTATGTAATGCATCAGCAACAGAAGTGGGAATAGTATCTTCCACTGGTGGAGTTTCTGTACAATAATGTGTATCAGGAATATTTGAAGATGACTATGTTTGGGGAACTTTATGGGCAGAGTTGTAATTGTCCCATTAGTTGGAATGATCAAGTGAATAAGGTATTGATTGGACCAAACATGTTGGTAGAGATGGAACAAGAAATGCAGGTTATCAAGAAGAATTTAAAGGCAACATAGGATAGATAGAAGAGTTATGCATATCATCACAAGGTATTTAAGGAGTTTAGGTTACAGATAATGTGTACTTATGCATCAAGCCCAAGAATATCTCCTTGATAATTGGGTCATGTGCCAATCTGGCACCTCAGTATTGCGGGCCTTTCAAGATCCTTGAGAGGATTAGACTAGTGGCCTACCGACTTGCATGGCCTCCGACAGTGAAATTCCATGATGTTTTCCATGCCTCAGTGCTTAAGAAGTATGTTAAATATGTTGATCATGTGATTGATTGGTCTATATTGTAGGCGGAACCATAAAAAGAATTCTAGTTGGAACCTTAGTGCATTTTGTAGTGAAAGACGCTCATGCTTCGAAATGAAGCAATTAAGCAAGTTAAAGTGCAATGGAATCACTTTGGGCCCGATAAATCTACATGGGAGATGGTTGATCATATGCGGGCTATGTATCCTTCTCTATTTGTTGTTTGAGTGGATGTATTTTTTTTTAACTGTAACGGTTATAATTTATTAAGAAATCTGATTGGCCCAAGGCCTATTCAACCAATTTTACATAGCTTCCTTTCATTTTTCCCGCCTTGGGAGATTCTGCAAGCCTGAGAAATGCCTGGAGACCTCTCAGAGCTCTGTTCATTTTCCGGCATAAATACAAGTTTTACTATGGATTTAGCTGAAAATCACTGCAGATTTGGCACATTTTGGGTTGCTGTCACTGTAGGCGGTTGGTTTCTGTATCTGGCCATTGCATCAGTTGTGGAGCCCTCCAACTGAACCCAAAGGCGTCTGCAAAAAACTGTCCAACATTATTCTTTTACATAGTACTCCGTCCGGTCCCTTTCTGAATGCAGGAACGTCAACATAGTGGATGTCGACAAAGTCCATATGATTGTCGAGGTGCGGTGCATATGCCGCCTTCAGGATCGATGGAAGAAAGACTTGGCAAGACTCCTATGTTCATATCTCCTTGACTAAGCAATTGCAGGCCTCCATCTTTATCAAACTGCTGCTTCCCTGTGAGAATGAATTTGAGAAGGAGAAAGTACCCTAGATTTACCTGTACACCTCTTGCTGTGCCCTGTTATAGTTGATATGCCGAAAGTAACAGTCATATACCTCTCGTGCATGTTCAGTGTGATATGATCCTTGCTTCCTACTTCTTATTCTGATCTGCCCATGGGCTAAGGTATGCAATATGAATTGGCGCTGTTTCCATTGTAGTTGAGAGCTGCCGGTGCTAAGAGGCAACCTTTGTTTGCCATTTCGTCTGCCTCCCTATTCAGACTTCTGAGGATGTGATATATTTTGACTGAGGTGAAATCTTGCAGGATTAGCTTTAATCTATTCATAGACTTGTTGAGGATTGCATTGTTGAACTGGTCATCTGAATTGATCTTCCTAATGAGGATTTCTGAGTCTCCAAATGCTTGGCATTCTTTGATGCCTTTATCCCGGGCTATTTGGCAGGATTTTGTGAGAGCAAGAAGCTCTGCCTGATTGTTTGTGGAAATGCCGAGCCCCCAACATAAATGGACCTTTCTGAGATTGTCTGCGAAGTATATGACTCCTCCAGCTCCCGCAGCCCCCGGATTTCCTTTGGAGGCACCGTCAAATAAGATTGAAGTTGTGTTTTGGATCTTCCACCAGTTTTGAAAAGCTACTTCAGACTCTCTGATTTTCCAAGAAGGAGGGGGGAGGGGAGAGGGAGGGAACGAACTTTGCTAGAGGGATGAGGGATGTGGAGGTTCAGCCAAGCCTTTTCAGAGGGGAGAAGGGAGGAGTCAGAGATCAGGGAATGCTGGAGCACAGATTCAATGAGAAGGGCTTTAGCAATTGAGGCGGATTTAGCAGGAGAGCGAGAGGAATTATTGAAAATTAAGTCATTTCGGGCCAGCCAAATTTCCCAGCAAACAAATTTGGGAATGGAAAGCCATATGTGAAACCATAAGGATTTATTTGGGATGGGTTGAGGGTAGTAATGAAGCCAATCAGAAAAAAGGTCAGCAATGGAGCTGTGTTGGGGCGGGGAGGCGGGCAGTCCAAGAAGAGTTAATGACCACACTTCTTTGGCAAAAACACAGTCAATAAATAGGTGGGAGGCTGTTTCTCCTGCGTTTCTGCACATTGCACATCTATGAGGCCCAACAAAGTTTCCTTTTGACAAGTTGTCGCCTGTGAGCTGTTTATTCTGCATGAGGATCCAAAAGAAGAAATTAACTTTGGGGAGTCCCTTGGCACTCCATACCTGTTTCCAGAACGATGGCGTTCTCAGTCTGTCTTTTTTGATCTGCAGGGCAGAGTAACCCAAAGATGGCGTATAAAACCCAGTTTCACCCCACCCCCATCTGTCTGCAATGTTGCGGTGTACCGGCGCTGCATTTAGGAGCAGTGATTTGAGAATTTCGATTTGATATTGAAGCTGCACTGGCACAGGAGGGATCGCCCATTCGATCCAATTTCCTCTGCTGTCCCACTCAGAGATATCATTCAACTTTCTTATTCCTGCATCGTGGATCCAGTTTTTGATGTCCCGGATTTCTGCGTGGGAGTTGAGTGGAGGACTGTTCATGATGCGGTCTTTCCAAAGAAGGGTATTCTCCCCATTTCCCGGGATGCGGTATAGATGTTTGCTGAAGCTGCTTATGCTTTTCCTGCAGAGATTCTAGGTGTGTGTGCCTGCTGTTGTATTATTTGCTGACAGGTGCCTGAGGGAGATCCCCTGCACATATTTTGAGATGAACGTTTCACTGACCTGGTGTGTAGGATCTGAATATATTTTCCACAGAAGCTTGCATCCAAGTGACAGGTTAGAGAGAGCAGGATCTCTGATCTGAAGCCCATCGTCCAGAATTGGTCGCTTGACTAGATCCCAGTTTGCCAAATGAATTTTGTTGTGATTGCCTCTGCCTCCTTTCCAGAGAAAGTCTCTTAGAAGACAAGAGATCTGTTCCATAATGTGTTTCGGGGCCAGAAGAAAGGAGGCTTGATAAATGGGAAGAGCAGATAAGATGGATTTAAGTAGAATAATTTTCCCTCCCTTGGTTAGCCAATAACCTCCCCAGGAAGTGATATTGTCTTTAATTTTTCTAATGATGCCATGCCACAGAGATCTGTTATTGAATCCAAATGTGAGGGGTAAGCCGAGATATTTGATGCTGTCCCATTGTGCGAAGCACTCAAATCCTAGGATCTGGGCTATATTATTGAGGTTATGTTGACTCACATTCCAACCGAAGATCGAACTCTTTCTGTCATTTATCACAGCTCCTGAAGCTCTACAATAACTTTTTAAAACAGTATCAAAATTGACTGCTATTCTAGTTGAGGCTCCTCCTAGAAGAATGGAGTCATCTGCAAAGAGAGCATGATTTATTGGTTTTAGAGCATTTGCGATTCAGATTCTTGGGAGATCACCAATGTTCATTTCCACAGCCAGCTTCTTGCTAAGAGAATCGGCCATGAGAATGTACAAGAATGGAGAGAGAGGGCAGCCTTGCCTTAATCCTCGCTGAGCTTGAAAGAAGGATGTTGGGCGACCGTTGACCATGGGGGAAATCCAGGGGCATGAGATGCAAGCTTTGATAAGATTGATGAACTGAGGAGGAAAGCCAAAGGATCGAAGGACTTGGAGAAGAAAAGAATGGTTGACTCTGTCGAATGTGTTAGCCATATCAAGCTTGTTCAACATCCCCTTCTCTTTCCTCTGTTTGCTGGAATGAATGGCTTCCTGCACTTGGATGATATTGTCCAAGATGTGTCTGCCTTTGACAAACCCCCCTTGGGCATTGGATATTAGTTTGTCAAGCAGGGGTTTAATTCTATTTGCCATAATTTTAGACAGTATTTTATAGGAGGCATTGCATAAGGAGATGGGCCTAAACCTGCCGAATGTTTTCGGGTTGGCTCTTTTGGTATTAGAGCAAGAAAGGTGGAGTTGATGCCTCCCCCAATCTTGGCTTTCCCAAAAAAACCTTGTATCATTTTCAGCAAGTCTATTTTGATGATGTCCCAGCAGACTTTGAAGAAGTGTATTGTGAAGCCGTCTGGCCTAGGGGCCTTATCTGGTTCCATTGCCCAAATAACCTTGATGATTTCTTCTTCAGATACTGGTTTCAGTAAAGCTTGATTGTCCTCATGAGTGATGAGGTGAGGAATATGAGAGAGTAGATCTTCAATGTCTTCTTTGCTTCCTTCATGCCTTGTGCCATATAGATCTTTGAAATGGTTTTTAGCTGAAATTTTTATTTGATCAAATTTATTACAGATCTACCCTTCATCATTTTTGATCTCAGTGATATGATTCCGAGATAGGCGGGCTTTGTATTGTCGGTGGAAAAAGGAAGTGTTTCGATATCCTGCCTTTAACCAGAGGCTGCGAGATTTAAGTCTCCAGTGCTCTTCTTCCCTTCTGAAAGATTGATGTATGTTTCTTTGAAAGTTTGCTTCTTTATTTATAATTTCCGGGGTAATGTGAATCCCTTCCATACCAATTTACAAGGTTTCCAACTGCTGGACATCCATTTTTCTCTGTTGGGTGATGGGGTTGTGGAGTTTTCTTAGCCACTCTTTAAGAGCTTTTTTGGTGGCTTTTAATTTTTGCTCCCACACAAAACTTGGGGATCTGTTGATGGGGATGTCCCAAGCTGATTGAATAGTGTCCATGAACCCTGTTTTTTCGATCCAAAGTGGACTGAATTTAAATGGAATGGGACCAAGATCTTCTTCAGGGGCCAAAAGGAGTTGTATTGGCTTATGGTCCGAGGAGAGCTTGGGGAGAATTTTTGTTGATATGAGGAGATTTTCCATCAGTAGGGAACTTTGAATTAGAAATCTGTCCAGCCGGGCAGCGATGTGGTCAGGCCCAGTTCTGTTATTGGTCCAATTATATTTGCCTCTCACTGGGGAAAAATCAAGAAGATATCCCTCTGCTGCATTATTTTCTCTACCAAAGGGAGAAACTGATCTCTGTTGCTGTTTCCCCCCCTTTTTTCTTTTGGCTTCATGACTAAGTTGAGATCTCCTCCCAGGACAATGTTATTTAGGGAGTGTTGATCTAAGAAGGCCGAGAGAGTATTCCAACAGTCTCTTTTTTCTACATAGTTAACAGGAACATATAAATTGAATAAGGTTATAGTTAACTTACTTTCTAAATGCTTGAGCTTCGTGAAGATCCAGTGTTGGGTCTCATGGGAGTTTGACAGGTGGAACTGATCTTCCGACCAAAGAGTTGCAACGCCTCCCGAGGTTCCCCTTGAGCTGACTGCTATGCCTTCGTTTTTCTTCCATTTAGATTTGTTGATATCCTTGAGGGCTTGCCCTTCGATTTTGGTCTCTTGGAGCAAGAGGATGTCTGAGGGTTCTATTTTCATCAGATCTTTGACGACTTCAATTTTTGGTTGGGTCCCCAGGTCTCTACAGTTTCAAGAGACTATACGCATTATTTACCTGGAGAGGGATTTTGGATTCCTCCCTTGATGGATCTTCCTCTAGTATTTCTTCCTATAGTCATCTCGATTGTGGACTGGCTGCCTTGCATTTTGAGGCGCTCTGCCTCCTCCTCCCTAGCTACTTTGTGGGTCTTCCTACCTGCTTTCTTCGAGGGTCTCTCATAGGTCTCTTCCTCTGAGGAGTCTGAAGGTTCTGGCAATTTTTTCTTCTTTGTTATATTTGCATACGAAGGCCTGAAGGGGCTGCCCTGAGGAGAGCCGAGCGATGCCTCTCCGCCTTGCTCTTTATTTACCTGTGGTTCTTCGGCCTGTGCTGGATTGATCTGATCCGTTTCTTGGGGTTCTGATGGAGAGGCTTCTTCAGAGATAGGGGTCTCATTCAGTTTCTGTTGGGTTTCATTTTCTTTGCCGGGTTTTCCTTGATTATTCCCCTTTGTGGCTCCTTTCCCTGGTGCTTTTGCATGGCCCGTTTTCTGGATTATAGTCCATTGATCTCCCTTGGGGGGTTGGATCTATTCTTCTGTTTTTTTCTTGCAGTGTTTTGCGAAGTGGCCATAGCCATGACAATGCCTGCATTTAAAGGTGATCTGCTCATAATCCAGCTCTTGGATATGTGACCATCCTGCCACTATGAGTTTTATTTCTTCGGGTAGTCCTTCTTCTAGATCTACTTCCATGCATATTCGGGTGTAGGAGTATTGATCTTTCCTTGTGGCCTGATCAATGTATTTGCCAAGGGAGTTGCCGTTGATTTGGAGAGATTTCTGGCTCTAGCAGTGCAGAGGGAGGTGGGGGAGCCGCACCCAAACTGGAACCGCAGAAGGAACATCTTGGGTCGGATCGAAATCTGGGGACCATTTGTTTAAGTATAGTCCCTGTGGCCCCATGAAGTATGGCCCGTTCCTGAAGATGAGGCTCCAGTCTTCTGCTGATTCAAAGACAAAGACAAAGAAACCTTTGCCTACAAAATACGATTTAATTCCTTCCTTGATTAGAGGGGTCCAGTTTCTCTTGATCCAGTCTACTACAGATTTGGGCGATGGCCAGAGGCCGGTGAACTGCCCTATGAGCCCTTTATCAGCGAGATTCAGAGCCGAGCGGCAGGTTTCTTCCTCAGGGAGGGCCACCGAGGGAATGCAATCCTTTTTCTTGACGAATTTCTGTTGTTGAGCAGATGGAGGGCGTCTGTTGCATGCTTCGATAATTTTCTGGAATTCTATGACTTCTGGAGGGAGGGGGGAGGATCCGCCTCCCCATCACTAGGCATGGCTGCCAAAGCCGCAGCTGCAAATGATCACAGCACCAGCACAGGGGCGGCGCGGGGGCTAGGTCACGCTGTGATTCAGCGTAGGACCGTGAATTTTCTTACTTTCATTTTAACAAGTGGTGTTTTCATGTTATATTTTCTCTAACATGTGTCACTTTCAATTTATTTAGCATTTGCAAGTGTCATTTTAATGTTTTATTAGTGTCGCAAGTGTCACTTCTAACTAATTTCACACTTGTATGTGTTGCACCTTTGCACATCATTAGAGGTAATTCTATCACACTATTCTATATTATATTGTCCTATATATCATAATAATATTCTATAGAAACATTCCTACAACTTAGTGCACTTTCTAGTCCGAGTCGATACTTGTGTCACAATTTGTGTTCTAAGTGTCGCAATGTGTCATCCCAATTGTTGCAGTTAGAAATAAGTGTGGCTTTGTTTTCATTTCAAGGTGTGATTTTTCTTCATGAGTCTTGTGCATTTCCTAGATTGTAATGATGGAATTCATGTGTGTAATCCATGTTTGAGTCTCATTCATATGGTTTTCCTTCTCTATGTAATCCATGTTTGAGTCTCATTCAGATGGTTTTCCCTCTCTTACTCTATTGGTCCCACACTTAGCCATTTTGGAGCTCTTCTTGGTCATCTTGCCTAGTGAAATTTGTGAATACATGAACCCTCTTGTCAGGTGATGAACATTTCTTATTCATGAGCCTTATTGATGAGATTTCTCCTTCCTCAACTTGTGCACTAAATATTTATTAAGGTCATCTCCTATGGCTGCACATTCAGAAACTTCAAATCATAGTCATCTAACCATTCTTGCTTGCATTGACTCATTGCACTAAGTTTTGAGCTATTACACCTTGTAGGGTGCATAGATAATTTATAGTGGTTGTCTATAAAATTAAATTGCGCCATACAAGGTATCTTCCCTCTCACAGTGCTTTAAGGCTCTCTCTAGGCAAAGTGAATTGACTTCTACTACTTGCCTCAGCCAATTGCGCAATTCCTCTTCTAGTGAGCCTTCCTGAGCGCAATCACATTTCTAGTGGACAAATAGCCACTGCAGAAGAAAAATGTGTTAACATACGACACATGGCACATATTTAGTGAACAATCAATCACTTTTGAAGAAAAATGTGCTATCCTAGAAGCCTCCATTTGAAGTACGACACATCTCGTGGTTGAATTGATTAGTCTTTCTCCCACTACTAACTAAAACCCCTCACTACGCCCAAGAATTTTTTGCCTACCTCCCTTGGCTTAGGTTGCATTTCTAGTGAACATTCAATCACTATTGAATAAAACTACATGATTCCTTAAGCCTTTGTCTTAGTTATAGTGCATGGCACAATTTTAGTCAGCAAACAATCAACCCTTACCCATTATACTATCTCACTATGCCAAGAATGAGTCTTGCCCTACCTCTTGAGTGCAAGACACATTTCTATTCCATAGTCAGGGCCTCCCTCAGTCACTATGAAGATGAAATGTGCTATCATTGTATTCTTCTACCTTGAGCCTAACGCGTGGTGAAATTTTAGTCAACAAGCTCATCACACTATCCCCTACACTTTCCCACTGCGTTGGACCCTGGAGAGCCCCTCTTTAAAGCACACGACACAATTTTAATTGATATTTATGCCTTCCTCAGTCACTTTTGAGCTCAACTATGCCATCCTCAACAAGGCTTCCTCTTTTAGTCCTCACATAGGCCTATCACAAGTAGTTTATTCCATGAGAAAAGTAGGGATAGAATAAATGATTTCAAGGCTGATTTTTCCTTGTCCTGAGTGATCTTAATTTCCAAGTGTATCATCTTAGCATGAAAAGGTGATGCTCAAAGAAGATGCTAAGGAGAAGAAACAAAGAAGCACTTCTAGAGAAGAATAAGAAAGAAGAATGATCATGAATACATGAAGTAGATCTTGGACCATGAAAGAATGGAGAAATTGCATGATGAATCAGAAGGTCCCAATACTAGTCCAACACCCTTTGGAGGGTGAAGATGAAGATAAAGGAAAATATTTCATGGATAAGTCAAAGACATACTAGCATGAAAGAATTTTTGCATTTCCACATCATCAAAAATTCACATGTCATCATTGCCAAGTTGTGGTTTGAACAAGTGTCATAGTTGTCAATGTGTCTTGCCACACGATGTGGAATGTAATGATTTATTATCAAAGGAAAAGGAAAAAATGTAAAAGAGGTGGAAGCCCAAGAGTCATATGTGGAATATGTAAAGTCACATATGGACGAAAGAGTCTTATAGAAGTTCAACAATCATTTAGGAGTCCAAAAGTCATGAGAGTAGCTCAAAGTCATAGGGGATATGAAAGGTCATTCCTTTTGTTATAAAAAACCCTCATAACTCAAGAAAAGGGAATTTTGGAGGATTAGACTTTGGAGAGATAGCCCTGGCTGCCTCAAATCTGCATAGGAGAGATCATTCCTTGGAGAAGCAAGAAGTGTCTCACCATTGTAACTGAAATATTGTCTCACCAGTGTACTTGGATCTTTCACCTAATAATTGAAGCTCATTGAGCTAACACATTTTCATGCATGTATTGTGAGTATTGTAAGACTATTCTTTGGATGTTTGCGGTATATGTTATGTTCATACATACTAAATAAATTGAAATAATTCATTGGAATCAATGCTCATCTTGTTGAACATGTGTTTTATTTGCTTTAATGATCGTTGTGTCTATGTGAACTATTCGCTTGATAACTAATGAATCTTTCCTTTCTCTTGCGTGAATCTCTTATGATAGTACTAATAATTTCCTTCTAGAGAATCACTCTTGTCTCCCCTCTTGTGAAGGTCTCCTTTTACACATTGCAATTAGTGTTTCACATTGTTAACTTTCTTGTTTCTTTCAAAGGTTATGTGTGTAATCTCCTATATTATCCATTGCAACCAAGGAAAACCTTGATTTATGGTTGCCGGGTTGAAACTTCGAGTGGGGCTCCTACTCAAAACATTGTGAGTTCTAATTTAGACTTCACATCGGGGAGACACCTTGTATGTTAGTAGTATCCAACACCATCAACATCCTAGCGCTATAAGGAGGGCCAAACGACAAGTTGTGCCTATTGATTCTATTTTGAATCTCTTACCTTAAATGTCTCTTTCCCAAATCATAATCCCATAATGTTTTTCAAAGGAGCTTGATTTTACCATCCTTGTGGAAATTATTCATAACTTGTCTCAATTTAAGCTTGATGGTGAGGGTGAACTAATTGTTCTTGAACATTTGTTTCAATTTTCTTATTTTTGTCTTTCTAATTGAATACCTTGTAAGGATGTCATGGTTAGACTGTTCACCCTCACATTTGAAGGTCGAGTCAAAAAATGGTGTCATACATTACCAACTACTTCTATCCATTCATTTGAGCCACTTGTTAAGGAGCATCGTGAATCCTTTGACAAGTATGATTATCAAGATGTATGTGATAGAATTGATCAACTTAGAATGAATTTAGGTGAATCTTTAGAGGGTTTCCTTAATTGATTTCTTCACCTTTTTCGTGAGTTTCCTAAATAGTATTTTGGCTATAATTTCATCAACAAAACATTTCAAAGCCTAATTCTTCTCTCCATAAAATCTTTTAGATCTGAACCCCCAGATGATTTTGCTCTTCCAACTTAGATTGATCACGATAGACCCAAAATATATGAGGAGGAATTTACTATTCCTTTTTTTTCCTTGTCCTCCTCCTTTTTCAATACTAATTTGGTTGCCTCCTTGTGATGATGTTGATGTTTGGAAATTTGTAAATCAAATTGATGATCTATCTTCACCACCTTAAAATATTCCCCATGATTTAGATCAAATGGAGGAAAGTTTTGAGTGGTTCATGAAGTCTAAGGTGAAGAATAATCCCTTGAGTTTTTAAGATGATATTAACACTCATAAATTTAACCTTGAATCTGATTTGACCGAAAGTATGATTTACTCAAGAGATACCCTTCAACCTCTACCATCCATATTTCTCGATTCCTTGTCCCTTAGTTCGCTTGATCAACCTACTTCAAATATTAGTGATGTTCAATTTTTTGTCTCAATCAGTAATCAAGAACAAGGTAGTTTCATTTCACATGTAGAGGAGAAAAGTGGTGGAGATATGCCCCATAATTCTTCCCTTTTTCAAGATGATAACCATTCATTTTTGGTTGATCACCGATCTTGCAACCTTGATAACCTGTCAAATCATTCTAAGCCATGCATTCTGTTATCACTTAGGTTGTTCCCTGCTTCCTAAAGGGAATACAGCCGAGGTAACCACTAACCAGTCTTTTAGTTATAGGTCCTAGCCTACCTGCAACCAGAGAGGGCTCTCTCTTTATAGTTTAGCTTTGTTGGTGGGTGATTTTAGGCTAGTTATGGTGTGCTGGTTTTGTTTTAAATTTGGTTGGTTGGTGAATTCAAACAGAGCTGAGATATAAGTTACAGAACAGTTTAGGCCATTGGGCAATGGAGTTCATGACTGTGTACTGCTGAAGTATGTTTCTGAAGAAAGAGTATTGTTGCAAAGCCAGATAGGAATCTGTGGAACAATTTTTTAAGATCAGGTAATGAAGTTATGGGATTAGTGAGTGAAAGGAAATTAAGAATCTTACACTATGCTAACAAGGGGAGAAATGAAAGTATTGTTTAATAGCAGTTAAGAATTCCTAAACAATATTCACAGTGAGAGAATTAGTGTAAACATGAACAATTAAGAATTCATATCCATGGCTAATTCAGAAGAAAACATATTTAGAAACAGGGATTGAGCATAGGGTGTATTCAAACAAATCCTAAGCTATTATTTTTCCCTATTTACTATGATCATGAGACATATGTGAAATTTTACATACACAGAAAGACAAGAACATGGTTTAGAATAACTTATTGTTCCATTAAATGATGTTGGAAATAATACTGAGAGGGGGGGTGAATCAGTATTATCACATTAATAAAACTTTTTCATTTCCAAACTATGATTCGTATATGCTACTTCCACAACTTCTTATGATTAAGTTAATTGATCTTCAATGAGTGCATTAGAACATTATCAACCATATTATCAGTTAACAGATGCAGTAACATAGAATAGATCATCACACATAAGGCACACACATGAACACCATGATATAAGGTGGAAACCCAATGTGGGTGAAAACCACCTGATGCAAGTCATCTCAATCTTCTTCTTAATAAGAAAATCCTTTTACAATATTTTGTACTGGTGCAACCTTATACCAGTATGGGAGCTACAACCCCCTTTGCTCTTGTACTAGCCAATCCATTTACTAGTACACAGGCAACTACCTGCTACAATGCTCCAAATATTTCCTTTAGCTCTTGTACTAGCTTAGATACTAGTACGTAGGTGCTGACCTACAATCTTCTCTCCTTCAGGTATCATGTTTCATTAATTTTCATACTGGATACACTGAAGCACAACACATAAATCTGAAGGGCACGTTTCATCAAATTTTCATACTGGACCCATCAATATCATTGAAGTACACAAACACTAGCATCATCAAAAACCCAATACTGAAACACTGAATCCCTGTCAACAAAGCATTCACCAGAACACAGTGCAGAACACTAAACTCTGCAACAGTATTTAGACCCAACTGTATCATTAAACATCATAGCTCAAATGGTATACGCTATTTGGACGAACCAAACCCGCGTACATATGTGCTTTTACCGAAGCTAACCCGTGTACAGATCTATAAATATTCAATCATGAATTGCAGCGATTTCAACCTTAAGTTATACCCAGATCAGAACATTACTTGCGTCAGTATATAGATCTAGAATAAACATAATCAATCATATAGAGATAGTTCATTTCAAACCATTTGATCCC
>APFE030568742.1:0-21980 GCA_000404065.3 Pinus taeda
AAGTTTAACTAATTGGTACCAACTAAACCCTTTAACTTGATAAATTTGGTTCTCATATTCAACGAACGAAGTATCTCCCTTGAAAACATATACCAAAATCTAAAGGTGTCAAAAAGAAAAATTTAAATACTAGTGTTATATGCACAACAAAGTCATAATGTTATTGAGAACAAAGTGTTGTATGCACAACTAGTTTATAGGGTTATATGTCAAGTAGATTTGATTGAATTTATTGTTCCTACACATTTAGGGTATGTTCTAAATTATTTATGATAGCTAGTTTACTATATGTCAATTTCAATCTAAAATTTAGGTAGAAATGGGTTCTATATTTTATGTTTTATGTTGAAACTACCAATGTTTTACTTTAAAATCAAATAATTATTATTTTAAAATTAAACTTTTAATTTTTTTGCTTTGCCATCAACCATTCAGTCTTTATAACTTTGAAATTGTCAATCTTTTACCTCAAAAGAAATTAATTGTTGTTTTTAAATTTAACTTTTAATTTCTTACTTTGCATATTTTAAAATTTAAAAGTTAATTATTTTAGATATATATATTTAATGTTACTTTTCTTTGTTATATAATTTAACTTTTAATTTTTTTCCATGCATTTTAAAATTAAGGGTTAATTATTTTTCTTTCTTTTTTTCATTTAACATTATTTTTCATTTTGTCTATAGAGCTTTAACGAATCTAATTAATATTCCTATTCTATATTTAGCTAACTTTTTGCTTTTGGGTAACTTTTTGCCTTTTTGAGTTGTTGTAATTAGTATTTCTTGAATTCAATCATAGCATTTAGTTAAGAGAGTTCGAGCAGATTCCAGGCAGATCCTAGGAATCCGAGTTCGAGCAGTTTATGAGATAGCCATTTCATCATTGTTCAAGGTGGATTTCAAAATGGCAATCTATCGCAATTGTTTGAAGATATGCCCAATTGTTTCAAGACGTGTTACATGAATCTATTTGACAATAAGTGAGATTGAATAAGTCGGATGGAATATATGAAGGTCGTGTGTTCGATCCACAATGTTGTTTCCTCTATATTTGTATCTTTGTTGGGAGAGCGTCGTGTGTTCAATTCACAATGTTGTTGCCTCTGTATCTTTGTTGAGAGTGAGAGGGCATAAAATTTTATAGAATGCTAAGGGTTTAGGGTTTAAAATGTTATAAAATGCTTATGATTTGGAGTTTATAGTTTAGGGTTTATAAAACTTTAGTATAACCTTTTAATAAGCACTTAGAAAAAAGCTACAAAACACTTTCTCAAAAGTTATACAATGCAAACCTCTAATCCCTAAACCCTTAACCTTAATCCCCAAACCCTAAACCCTAAAAAAACTAAACCCTCAACCCTAAGCCTCTTATAACATTTCAAAAAGTGTTTTGTAACTTTTATTTAGGTGTTTATTAAAACAATTTACTAAAGTGTTATAACCATTTCAAAGAGAAATCTCAAATAGGGAAAAAGCTTTCAAGTGATGTAAGTCTCATTTCTTCAAAAATTGTTTCATAGAGAAATCCCCTCATGGTGCAACCCTATCCTATAATTTTTGGCAATTGTCTCATCCTTTTTTAGAAATCATATGGTATTTATAGGTTGCTTTATCATGATAGTAATGGATAACGATGTGATAGCATTGTATGGATGGAGTGGGTTTTTCTTAAACCAATTTGAAAACGATCATTATCTCATCATTGTGTCATGATTGAGGGAGTGGCTTATGTTTTGAAAAGAGACATCGATGGAGTGGGTCCTTTTCAAAGGAATCTGAAGTGGAGTTGGCAACTGCTGAAGTGTTTCCATAATAATTTATCTTTCTCTCAATTATTTAATTCTCTAACAACATACAATTTTATTTACCAAATAATTTTTTATTATTTAAATTGATTTTAAAATAAATTTAAATTTCAAAAACCAAAATTTTAATACAAGAAATTTTTATACCCAAAAATCCAAAGTAAGAAGATTCCACTCATTGGAATTTTGGTTTTGAAAATGCTGAGGTTTCACTTATTTAAACAAATTAAAAAATCTCTTTTTATTATCAACCTAGCCTATTTTTTGAAAATTCAAATCATCTCCCACACACCACTCCACCCGCACCCATGCCCCCCTCCCCATCGTCCTCCCCCTCCTCCCGAGCCTCCACATAATCCCTCTACCTATCATCCCCATGCTCACCCCCTCCTCTAACTCCTCCCTAACCCCCCGCCTACCTCCCTCATTCTTCATCTCCCCCCCTCAACCTCCTCCTCCACTTTCTCCCTCCATCCTCACCCCCCACTTCCTTTTTCTCCTCCCCTGCCTCCTCCCTCCACGCCATGCCTCTGCCCCCGCATCCATCCCCACCCCGTCCTCTATCTCTTCTACATATTCCCCCTCCTCCCGCTCCTCCTCCTCCTCCTCACCTACATCCTTTGCCTCCTACCCCTCAGCCTTCTCCTCTCTCCCCTCATGCTCCCTTCCTTCCCCGCCTCCACCTCTACCTCTCCCCTTGCTGCCTAATCTTTCACCTCCTCTCCCTCCCCCTTGCCCTCTTCCTTCTCCGACTCCTCCCCTTGAGCCTCTTCATCCTCCCCATCATTCACCTTTGCCTTTTCCCCCTCCTCTCCTGCTACCTCCCCCTCATCCTGCCTTCCTCCTCCTCCTCCTCCTACCCCCTTGCCTCTTCCACCTCTTCCCCCTCCTCACCCTCACTCTTCTTCCTGTCTTTCTCCGCATGCCCTGCTTCCTCATCCTCCTCAATCACCCCCAACTCCTCATCCCCTGCCTCCCCCTCTCACAACTCCTCTACCTCCGCCTCCTGCTCCTACCCCCTACCCATTCCACTTCTTCACCCTCCTCCCCCTTTCCCTACTCCTCCTCTACCTATGGCTCCCCCCCACTCCTCATTCTCCTCCTATTCCTCACTCACCCACCTCCTCCTCATCAGCCCCGCTTCTACCACCCCCTCCTCCTTCCCCGTATTTCCCTTGCCTCCCTCCACAATTACCTCCACCTCCTCCACCTCTACCTCTCCTCCCCTCCTCAACTACCTCCTCTTTAACCTCCTCCCCTCCTGCCCCACTTCTACCCTCATCTCTCCTCCTGCCACCCTCACTTCCCTCCCTTTTCTCCATTTGCCTCCTCCCTCACCCCATATTCCTCCTCACCATCCTCCCCCTCCTCTCTGGTTACGCCCCACTCCTCACCCCCAAACCTTAGCCATTTCCACCTCTGCATCTTCCACCTCTCCTCCTCCTCCTCCTCCTCCTCCTCTTACTCTACCGCCTCAACCACCCCTCCCTTCGCCTCCCTCTTCCTACACCCCTTCCACCTCCTCTCCTTCCCTTTTCCTCCTCCCCCACCTCTACCTTTACCTATCCTCCTGCCTCCTCCTCCTCTCCCTCTTCCTCCTCCTCCTCCTTGTCCCCCTCCACCTCTTCACCATCCTCTCTCACTTCCTCCTCCTCTTCCTCCTGTGCCTCCTCCCCCTTGGCCTCCTCTCCCCCTCAGCCTCCTCAACCTTTGTCTATTTCCTCCTCCTCCTCATCCTCCTAAGAAAAACATAACAAAAAAAGAAGAAAAAATTAATTACATATCATTTCATTCTCTTTATTTATACTAGTTAGGATACTTAAATATTTTCATATTATTTTGCAGTGAATGATTCACTAATATTTTTCATATTATACTTGGTGGTTCTTTCAATGAATTTTAAAATCTTGTAAAATATTAGTGAATCATTGAGTTAATTATAAAATCTTGTAAATTATTGGTGAATCCCTCATTCAATCATTACATCAAGTTAGTTTCCCTTCTTATGGATTGATTCTCTAATAGAAAAATAGTTATCCAATTACTTTGCTTCAAATAAAGCAACATCTTTAGGATATGGTGGTTCATCGCCATCTATAAGTTTTCCAACTACTTGGTGTGTAACTATTATAGTAACTATTGTGTTTTCTTCTTCAACCAAAACTCTAATAATTGTTAATCAATACACAATTTTTTGAAATTACACAAAAAACTCGACGAGATTGACTAAAAGAGAAAATATGTAATGAAAGTTAATTTCATATTTGATAAGAAAATACATTAACAAAAACTCATATAAGGCCACAATTTTTGAGTTCAAAAATACAACCCACAAAGAAAAATGTTTATTACTTAGTATAACATGTTACAAAATAAGCATCATCAAAGGATTTCAACTTCAAAAATGATAATACACTAAATAGTCTCTCAATACCCACTAATTACATGTATTGCCCCTTTAGCCTTTCCCTCAAAAGAATAATTTCATTCAAGGAATGTTATTCCCATGACAATAGATCCCCTACAATGAACACATAGGAAGCTAGAGCATAGGTCATTTTTCCATACAAATATCCAAGTAGAACATATTCCCTTTCCTAATAAATATTTTGAAATAAAATACCAGATAAATAATGGATTCTCTAAAAAGTGAAGAATCATAGGTCATGCAAGAAAGTGAACTTGATATTAATTTTTTTTCCTTAAACCATTAGATATATAAAAAAAGAAATAATAATTATACAAAATATGTGGAATACCCAAAGAATAAACATAGGCATATATGATTCCTTATATCGTATGTTTCTCAAGTAAACATAAAAAAATAACATAAGGCCTCTTATTTAAGAAATAACATTAACTTTAACCCAACACTTTATAAATCAATGATAATTAGATTAAACCATCTATTCCCATAAAAATGGTTCATTGAAAAATAAGATGAGAACAATAAGTGTTTAAGATACTAATAAAAGTTAAAAATAAAAAATAAACGCAAAAATTTAATCTTGAATAATGCTTCAAATTTTTGGCCAAGATATCAGATCTAAATGTTAAAGAAGTTTCATGTACTTGAATAACTATATTTGCGCATAGAGGAAATCTTCCTAAATGTATTACTTATCATTTAATTGTAGGATACTGTGTATGTGAACAGATATGTGATGGATTCATAAGACTGTAGCTTTCATTTCCAATAGAGAAGAGAGTGACAGTTTAATATTAGAATTTGAGACATGAATCTAAAATTAACCTGCATATCTCCACCACCTCATCCTCCTCCTCTTTTTCACCTTCACCTCATCCACCACCTCCATCTGCACCACCTTCTCCTCCTCCTCCACCTTCTCCTCCTTCTCCTCCTCCACCACCTTCTCCTCCTTCTCCTCCTCCACCACCTACACATCCTGCACCAAATCCTCCCCCACCACCTCCACCTCCACCTCCTCCTTGACCACCACCTCCTCATCCACCACCTATGCATCCCCCACCACCTCCTCCAACACCACCTCCACCTCCACCTCATCCATCAACTCTTCTTTCTCATCCTCTACATCCAACTCCCCTTCCACCACCTCTTCTTCCCCCACCTCGACCTCTACCTACTCAACTTACACCTCAACCTCCTCCACCACCTCTACCTCCCCCTCCACCTCCACTTCTGCATCTGTCTCCTCCTCCACCACAACCTTCTACCCCTCCTACACCTCTTACACCTCCACCACCACCTCCTCTACCTCCACCTCCACAACCACCTCCTCTACCTCCCCCTTCACCTGAACCTTCACACTGCTGACTCCACCACCACCACCTCCACCAAATCCACCTCCACCTCATCCACCACCTCCTCCTCCTCCACCTCCACCACCACCTCCTCCACCTCCACCTCAACCTCCACTTTCACACCACTAACTCCACCATGACCATCTCCACCACCTCTAGCTCCACCTCTTCCTCCACCATATCCACTTCCACTACCTCCTCCTCCTCAACCTCCACCTACATCCTCCACCACCTCCTCCTCCTCCTCCTCCACCTCCTCCTCCACCTATTCCTTCACCACCTCCTCCACCTCCTCTTCCTCCACGTCCTACTCCACCTCCTCCACCACATCTACCTCATCCTTGTATTCCACCTCATCCTCCCTATCCTCCTCCTCCTCCTCCACCTCCACCTCCACCTCCACCTCCTCCTCAACCATCACCACCACCACCTCATCCTCCTCCTTGATCATCTCCTCCTCCAACTCCACCTCCTCCTCCACCACCTCTACCTCCATCCCACAATGTCCTCCTCCTTTGCCTCCTCCTCCTTCACCTCCACCTCATCTTCCTCCACCTCCACCACCCCTTCCTCAACCTCTACCTCCACCTCCACCTCCACCTCCTCCTCCACCTCTACTTCTACCACAACCCCCTTTGCTACCTCTGCTTTTGCTACCTCCTCCTCCACCTCCTCCACCACTGCCACCACCACCACCAACTCCTCCCTCTCCTCCTCCTCCACCACCACATCCACGTCCACCCTCTCCTCCACCACCACCCCCACAAACACCCCATCCTCCTCCACCTCCGCCTCATCCTCCTCCTCCTCCTCCACCACCTCTGTTGCCTCCTCCTCCCCCTCCACCACCTCTACCTACTCCTCCTCTTGCACCACCTCAAGCCACTCCAACTCCTCCACCACCTCCTCCACTACCTCCACCACCTCCTCCTCTGGCTCCACCTATTCCACCTCCATGAACACAACCACCTCTTCCACCTCCACCTCCTCCTCAACCGTCTTTTGTCTCCTCCTCCTCCACCACCTCCAATGTCATGCCCCGAGGCCAGCGGTAGTCTTTCAACAGCTCTTGGCAAGGCGCGACACCACCAAACACTTTCTTTTAACCAATACTTATGTTCGTGGACTACGCCTAACCACTTATTCCTACTTAGCTTGTGATTTTCAACCAAGTATTATTCTTTATCATTTATACCAATGAACACCCATACACATTCATTATCAACAACAATTATAAATGATGAACACAATTTCACAGTATAAAGGGAGGGGCAACTCCATGAATAATGAGTCTGCCCAAAAATATATTTTACAATAGTTTACAATGTACAAGTATACTTGGAAAGCCTGAGTTTCATACTTAGTCAATTTTACAATCCAAGGCAAAACTCGGTTACCTAACTCGTCGACACCTCCGCACGGTTGGCACACAACTCACCAACGCTTCGTTCACCTTGTCGCATGATCGTGTTGTTTTCCCAACTTGGGCACGCCTCCAAGTCGCCACACGCGGGCGCCTCTAACCGAGACACACCTGCATCCACAATCTCAACACTTCACCAAGTCACCGTGCACACTTGCACGATGGGCGGGCGCTCACCCGAGCCGCCAAGACACCCGTATGAACTCGTCGCATAAACCTTTAGACAAACCGGGCGCCACACCTGTGCACGCCACAACCATCCGTCAGGTGCCACACACACGTGCAGACCACAACTCAACCACTGGGCAGTCATGTCCGCACCTTCAGTCATAACCGCGCCTCACCGTGTAGCCCTACCCAAGAATGGGTGCATGCTAAATCTACGCCTTCCCTTAGACTTGCGTACTAGAACTGCACACTTCCTTGTTGAGCGAATCATGTAGAGTGATTTGGCTCGATGTTGAAATGAGTGCCAACAAAATACAATATATATTCGTTGAAGGGGAGGTCATGGCTTTCCCAACCGACCTCACCCATGCCCTTGCTCCATCGCAAAAGCCCTTAAGTCATCAAGTCAGCCTCCATGCACCTTCCACACCATATAAACAAGTCTCCTCCTCACAAATGTGCATAAGTGTCATTGCACGTTTGGAAGAGCTCACACTTCCACCATCGCACTTCACGTTGGAGCTGCAGGTTGTTACATCTTCCTCCACCTGTAGTCGTTGTTGTCCTCGACAACATACCATCCTGGTAGCCCTCCACCAAGATCATCACCAATGTCTATCTCATCCTTGATCCATTATGTCAATTCCTCCACATATTGCAAAAATCCGTGCAACATATGCAGAACTACCATCTTCATCATGTGTGGTCCTCATCCTATGAACGATCCTCCTTGTCTTCCTGATGCCAACATCTCTTTGGTACACTGCTAGCCCCCATGACTTGAACTATTCAGGTGATCAATCCAACTGTCACATTCAAATCATAAGAATGTTCCTCCTTATGCCTTCACTAGTCTATCTCGGATTCTACCACATCTCAGACCCACCAAGAATCTCACCATGCTCAGGTCCATGGAAACTCCATCCCATCTGCAACATGTCATGATGCTTGATGCCAAGCCATCCCTGCACCATCTGTCATACCTGCTCAACCTATTTTAAAGGACTCACTACCATGAGCAGCTAACAATGAGCCCCATCTTCTTGTCCATCTAAGAAGATGTTGAGGGAGTTGAGCCTGAAGGCTCACCCTCACTAATCACCTCAATCCATCTACCAGGATCCTCAATCTCCATCCTCTGTAGATAAGTGACCCGATCCTCCTCTCGAACATTCAGCCTCACATATGCCTCATCATCATCATCATCATCCTCGACCTCTTCTAGCCTTCTTGGCAAGTCCAAGATACTATCTGAAAGAGTCTCGATGACCAATGACTGCTCGGTAAGCTTTGTCTCAACCATGGACAATTGATTACTCATGTCATCCATCCGATTCTCATCCTCCATTTGCATCACTGCCAACTTAAAATCAGGTCTTCTTACTCCAATGGTAGGCACACCAATGGGTACATCTTCCCTTCCATCGTAAATGTATAGCTTCTTCAAATGTGGAACAATCATAGCATCAAACTGTTTCATGAATTCCATTCCTAGCATAGCGTCATAGTCATCTATCAACACTATAGTGAAGTCAACCTTCCCTGTCCACTCACCAAGTGTTGTGTCAACCTTTTCAGCTACACCAAGAACTTCATCCAAAGGAGAATTCAATGTCTTCATTTGTGCCTTGATCGGTACAAATTTCAGCCCAATCATTCTTGTAGTATCTTCTTCCATGAAGTTGTGAGAGGCCCCACTATCCACCATAGTGGGTATATCAGCATCTCCAACTTTCATCCGAACATACTCCAACTTATTCCTCTCAGGATCCCTCCGAGAGATCACCTTTGTAGCAGCAGCAACACCAAGTATCTGCATCATCCCCATAGAAGCTTCTTCATTCTTTGCATTATATTGTGCAATCGTAGCCACTTTAGGTTTAGAAGGGAAATTATTCACCGTATGTGGTCCTGCACATATCCAACACTTCAAGACTTTCTTCATCTTCGAACTGTCATATGATTTCGAAGCATCTTCTTTCTTCTTATCTTTCGGCTTGTCGGACTTCTTCTTCCTATCATAAGAAGTCTCATCATAATGCTCCACCAACCTGTCCATAGCAGCAAAAGCTTCTTCAAGTATTCTAATCCTCTGTTTGTTCACTTCATTGCATGCCTAAGGCTTCAACCCAATAATGAAATTGAATACCATTTCCCTCTTCGCCATGTTAGGAAGTTCTAGGATCGCACTTGCAAACTCCCACTGATACGTCTGAAGGTTTGCTTTCTACATTATGAATTTTACCTTCATCCTTGCTTCCCACGTTTCATCTTGAGGACTCAAATGGTCCTGCAAAGCTCCCTTCATTTCATCCCATGAAGTGATGTCACTAGAACTGCCACTGGCAATCTGATCCATGTGTCTTCGCCACCACATCTTAGCATCCTTTGTCAAGAACTGAGCAGCTATCTTGACCTTCGTCTCATCATCAGATAGTCCCAATCGTTCCAAGTATTGTTGCATGTCCCATAGAAAGTTACCAAGAGTCTTTGCACTCCTTGTACCATCGAAAGGTTCCGGTTCCTTGACTTTCACATGAGGCACTCCTCCACCTGAGTTATGCCTCACGGCCTTCTTCAACACCACGATCTCATCTCTAGCTTCGTCAAGGGATTTCTTCAAGTCCATGATCTCTACAAGACCCTGATCCCTTGCTTCTTCAACCTCCTTGACCCTTCAAGTTGTGTACACATAAGATCGGTGTACTCGTGTTGGGTTTGGAGTTCCTCGAGCTCTTCCTTCATCTTCGAATTGGCCTCTTGATCTTTCACGACCAAGTCAATCTTCTTATTCCAGTAAGCCTCTAAGTCCTCCACTTTCTCCAACACTTTCTCAATGAACCCAAGAGTAGTGTCCTTTGCACCGTAACTATACCCAATCTGAGATTCAGCCATTGCTAATAGCCTTCTTCTTCTTTGCAATCTAGTTTCAACCATACAACAGTTTCACCTACAACCCAAGTCCTTGAAGAAACACTTATCAGGAAGTGTTCGCCAACCTCTTTTACCTGCAAGCACCAGTCACCAACTCCAAGTGTATACCACCTTCACTTTGTCACCAGCCACCCTACTCTAATACCAACTTCAACTGAGCTCTGATACCAACTGTCATGCCCCCAGGCCAACGGTAATCTTTCAACAGCTCTTGGTGAGGTGCAGCACCATCGAACACTTTCTTTTCACCAATAATTATGTTCGTGGACTATGCCTAACCACTTATTCCTACATAGCTTGTGATTCAACCAAGTATTATTCTTTATCCTTTATACCAATGAACACCCATACACATTCATTATCAACAACAATTATAAATGATGAACACAATTGCGTAGTAGAAAGGGAGGGGGAACTCCCTGAACAATGAGTCTACCCAACAATATATTATACAACAGTTTACAATGTACAAGTATACTTGGAAAGCCCAAGTTTCATACTTAGTCAATTTCATAATCCAAGGCAAAACTCGGTTGCCTAAATCAACAACACCTCTTTACGGTCATCGTACGACTCACCAATGCTCCGTTCAACTTGTCGCACGGTCGTGTTGTTTTCCCAACTTGGGTACGCTTCCAAGTCGCCACACACGGGCACCTCCGTCCACAATCTTAACACTTCACCAAGTCACCATGCACACTTGCACGACGGGTGGGTGCTCACCCGAGTCGCCAAGACACCTATGCCAAGTCGTCGCACAAACCTTCACACAAACCGGGCGCCACACCCATGCACACCGCAACCATCCGTCAGGCGCCACACACCCATGCACACCACAACTCAACCATCGAGCGCTCCTGCCCACACCTTCACCCACAACCATGCCTAACCGTGCAGCCTGCCCAAGAATGGGCGCATGCTAAATCTGCGCCTTCCCTTAGTCTTGCGCACTAGAACTGCGCACTTCCTTGTTGAGCGAATGATGTAGAGCGAGTTGGTTCAATGTTCAAATGAGTGCCAATGCAATACAATATATATGCGTTGAAGGGGAGGTCATGGCTTACCCAGCCGACCTCACCCACGCCCTTTCTCCATCGCAAAAGCCCCTATCTCATCAAGTCAGCCTCCATGCACCCTCCACGCCATATAAACAAGTCTCCTCCTAACAAATGCACATAAATGTCATCACACATTTGGAAGATATCACACTTCCACCGTCGCACTTCACGCTGGAGCTGCAGGTCGTTACATCAACCCCCCCACCCCCCCTTTGACCTTTGCCTCCTTAGAAAACCTAACAAGGGAATAAAAATTGGCATATTCATGTTTATTCCCTTTATTTTTAATACTATCGATTAATTATACATTGATAATTGAAATATCAATATATAATGATAAAATATAACAAATAATATGTATAACAATTTTGCAACTAAATAAGTAAATTATTAGAACAAACAATTTAATTAATTTTTTTTTGCAAAATTTATACAAATAAGTATCAAAATTCAGTTGAGAAAAATCACACAACTCATATTCTTAATTCTAGAACTATTTGAAATCAATGGATTAATTATATAAAATCTTAAAAAAATAAAATAAAATAAAAACTCAATTTCCATAGACATAAATTCTAGAAACCCACAAATATAAATAACATACAAACAGAAAACACAACGAAACATCAAAATACCTCCACTAAGTACAATCGAACACCAATAAAAATGATATTATAATCTGACATATGTGGTCTCAAAATGGAACTACAAAAATATTAGGGCCATCAAAATAAATGGTCATAGGAACAAATGACGTCAGGGTGGCCGAAACAGAAGATTATAGAAACAACCATACCCTCTCTCTATGCCTTCGCTCATAAGATGTATGTCTAATGTATTGGGGTATTTCTAGTGTATTGGCTCACTAAGATGTATTTCAATAATTGATCACAATTATATCAAAAGAGAACTTATGATTTTCAATATCAAAGTTGAAAGAGTGGTAATCATAAAAAATAAATACACCTCCCAACATTTTCCTATTTTATTTCAAAAAATATAAAAAGTAATTTTAACAATTTTCCACGAATTCATATTTTCTACATTTTTATATTTGAAAATATTAAAAATAAATTTTTATATTTAGAATTATAATTTAAAAATTTAAATTTATTTGAGTATTAAAATTTCAAAAATATATGATACTAGTGCCAAATTCCAATTCCTACATTATTTCTAGATACTTATATTCAAAAAGATTAAACATAATTTTTTCTATTTAAAAATATAACTTACAACGTTAAATTTATTTATGTATTAAAAATTTCAAAAATATATAATTTTCATTGTCAAATTCCAATTCCAATAAAAAAATTTGAATCTATTTTCATATTAAAATACAGTTAGAAAAAAGAAACATCAAACCGTATCACCCAAACAAGAAACATTTCCATCCATTTCACAAACCCCGAAAAAGCTCAACGTTTGCATGATTTCGATGAAGTATTTATATGAAGTCCACGTAGTAATCTCTATTTTTGGGTCATAATTTTGGCTACGAGTATGTATGATTGATATCTGGGTAACCATAATATAAAAATTCAGTCCACATGATGGGGTGGATATAGTAATTGAGGACGAATCTTGATGACAAAGTGCTCAGAATTTCGAATGTCTGAACAAAATTATAATTGAACACGAAAAGTATCCATAATTATTTTTCATAATGGCAAGAAAAAAAATTATAAACAAGCTAATTATAAACAACTGCTCAACATTTCAAATGTGCAAACATAAGTATTCATAAACGCCATACATAGTTGTAGAATATGTTTTATAAACCCTATTATAAACGAAGGCTCGAAGAAGATGTATAGTTTCAAAGGTAAAAACAAAATTATTCATAAAACATATCCATAGTTGTAGAAAAAAATTATAAACCCTATTTTAAAACAAAAAGGAGGCCGGGTTTAAAATGTCCAAACAAAATTATCCATAAACTATATCCATAGTTGCAGAAAAAATCTATAAACCTTACTTTAAAACAAGGATGGAAGATAGAAATGGCCTCCTTACCTCCTGCCTGATTTGAAGTAGAGTTATGAGGTGCTAGGTGCATTGAGGGTGGATTGAACACATGACCTTCTTACTCTGACGCTCTCCCAGCAAAGATACACACTGTGGCACTCTACCACAAAAATATAGAGGAGCGTGGATGGAACACATGACCGTCGTATATTCAATGTGATGCTTTCCCAACAAAAATAGAGATGCAGCAACATTGTGGATCGAACATACTACCTGTGTCAGCTCTCTCAAGAGAGAGGAGCGTAGATGGAACACACGACCTTCATGTATCCAGTGTGACATTCTCCCAACAAATATACAGAAGCAACAACGTCGTTGATCCAACACATCATCCTCTCCCAACAAAGATATAAATACAGAGGCAACAACATTGTGAATTGAAGACAAGACCTTCGTATATTCAGTCTGACTTATGGTGGAACATCTTCATATAATACTTATTGAAATAATTGTGCACATCTTACAATGGGGAGAGATTGCTTTTTTGAAATCCGCGCGAAAATGGCTATAAAATAAACTGCTCGGATTCAAATTCCTATATAAGCTCTTAACTAAATGCTAGGGTTGAATAGATTACGACTGTGAAATGCGCACGACTCGAATTCTTTTACCAGCTCTTAACTAAACGTGAGGGTTGAGTTCAAAAAATACCGCCCGGAAACGGGTCGAATTCTTCTACCAGCTCTTAACTAAAGGTTAGGGTTGTACCAGTTCTTAACTAAAGGTTAGGGTTGTGTTCAAGAAATACTAATTACAACGCCCAAAAAAGGAAAGAGTTATTCAAAAAAGCACAATGTTACCTACATTTACAATGCAGAATATTAATTATATTCGTGAAATCTCCACAAACAAAAAGAAAGGTAATTTAAAAAAAAAATTACCTAAATTTTGAACGCAGAATATTAATTATATTCGTGAAATCTCCAAAAACAAAAAAATAACCTTAAAAAAAATTAGAACGAACATTTAATCTCTTTCAAGGTAAGAGATGGGCAATTTCGAACTAGAAAAGAAGGAATGGGCGATGACAAAGCAAAAAAATAGAAGTTAAATTTTAAAATAACGTTTATTTGCTTTTAAATAAAAAATTAGCAATTTCAAAGTCAAACATAAAAGTTAGAACCCAATTCTATATAAATTGTGGCTTGAAATTTACATATAGATAAAATATAGAACACATTTCTACCTAAATTATATTTTGAAATTGACAACCTTGTTATAATAAATAATTTAGAACACACTTTGAATATGGATAGTAGACTTCACTAAGAGTATTTTTTTTTTGGACATGTTTATATTTTGGTGTATGTTGTCAATGGAGATACTTTGTTCTCCAACTTTAATTTGAATATGACAACCAAGTTTATCCAGATAAAGAGTTTAGGTGGTAACAAATAGTTAAACTTTGAATTGAATATGTATTAGAAAAACAATTTACATGACTCTTAGCATACTTCTGTGTGAGATTTTGTAGGATAAAACAAAGGTGACTACTCCAAGATAACTAAAAAGGTATCACAATCTTACAAAATCCAAGAAAATTGAAACGAACATAAAGTTTTTGTACTTCAAATTATATTCTTGTTTCAATAATTATAATGCTTAAGATGGACCAACTAATCTCCAAAATTTGTTGTTCTCAAGAATTACTATGGAGGTGTGAATCACTCATTTTCTTTTCTAACCTATAAGTGATTACTTATCTTCATTCCTCGACATATCCATATTGAAACAATCCTTGCAATTATCATTATCTTGCATACCCAAATCATAATTCAAACATAGAATATAAAATGTTGAGCCCAATATTTTTATGCATGATATTCTCTATACATATAGACTAATTCTTAAAATGTTATGATAATTAGCTACGCTAATTAATAAAAATATAATATAATACATATTCGGAGTTGTTTTCAACTATGATTAAGACTCTCCATCAACACAAAAAATATTTTACAACAATAATAAATTAATAATATTTTTTTAAAATAATTATCAATAGGATTATAATAATAAATTATATTAGTTAATATAAATATAGAATATACCATTTTGTATTTAGCTAATCTAATTTATAATTTAATGTTATTTTATTATGAATCACCCTTAACGATGCAAAGCAATATTAAAGGAATAGAATATTTCACAGGGACCACCATGAAAAATAAAACACTAAATATAATAATATTATTTGTAATAGAATAAATATTATATAAATATTGTTTGAAAATGAAAGGTAGAGTCTTACTTATAAAGGAATTGGCCTTTTCATTAGAATCCGTTAATACAATTTCAAGAAATATTGTGATCTTTCATTGTTTCAAATTAGCTAGAAGCAATTCTGTGAAGGCGACCATTTTTCTACCAGTTAGACTAGGAGAGAAAGAAAGAAAAGAAAACCTCTATTATCAATTTTTCAAATATATATTTTTTTTGTTTCCAATTTGTTCTAACTTTAGTGGTAATTGCTAATTGAATATTCTATCCATACCTACTCTGACACGATAAAATAGAGCAAACATGAGTATTATATGTTATTGTTTATTTGCCTTTCCATTGTCCTCTTTATAAACACCATCATCCATGCACATTACCAAGTTTTGTAGTGACTAACTCAGAGCACTGGATTCCATGGAATTCTTTTTCATTAATTTAGACACTTGATTGGGCTTTCTAGGTCTTAAAATACACATTTCCAGTTTCCCTTATGTAAAATTTTATGCAACAATTTTTTTTACCCTAGTGAAATTAGGGAAACAATTGTCCTTACGTCGTGGATTGGATCATGTTGGATTGATGAAGGATTATTATATCCAATGGCATATGAGTTTGAAATTTTGCAATTCATATGATATTTGCTTCAATGTTTTTGGACAAATTTGAAAAGGCCGAATGAAAAAATACTAACACAAAATTTTCAAAAGGCATGAGTTTGAAATTTTGCAATTCATATGATATTTGCTTCAATGTTTTTGGACAAATTTGAAAAGGCCGAATGAAAAAATATTAACACAAAATTTTCTAAACTAAAAATTTTTCATAAAATACCACTATATTAGTTTAATATTCATGTAATAGTTGAAAAAAAACTTCAACCAATACATGTTTTGCAAAATCCAATTGAAATATTACTTCATAAACAGTAAAAAATAATAAAAACTATATTTTTCATAAACAAATAAATTCTTGATATGAAATTTCTTTTTCTCTAGTTCTCTAGTTGTAGATCATGCTTATCTATATATATATATAATCAACAAAATCTTCTCGAGTATCAACCCAATCTTCTGCTCCTCAATTGTGTGCACCAAAATGTGAATTGAAGTTGCATTTAGTACATAAATAACCACAAAGACATCAATTTCTATGGATTGTGTTGTGAATGATTTTTTTCCTACAAAATGAGAATGAAGTACATTGGAGAAATTGAAATTCTGTGGGAGATTTTAAAAAAAAAATCATAATCGAGACACAATTTATGTGGCTTCCCTAACTGTTTTAATTGAATGTTAATATATTTTTTTAAGTTAAATTGAGAATAAATTCCAAAATATATATGCCTATAATTATGCAAAAAAATTCATAATCAAGAACAATTTATGTGGCTTCCCTAATTGTTTTAATTGAATGTTAATATATTTTTTTAAGTTAAATTGAGAATAAATTCCAAAATATATATGCCTATAATTATGCTAGTCGTAAGAATGGATCTTCCATAGTTATAATTTAATTATTAGGTTGATTGTAGATATTTAAACCCCATGGAATGTGTTGGAATATTCATGGTAATATTGACATATAAATGATAAGATTTCTAAACCCATGGAATATGTAAGAATATTCATGGCAATAGTGACATATCAATGATAATATTTCTAGCAAAGTTAGATATACTCTATTAATTAAATTATCTCAAATTAATTAATTTAAGAAAATGGCATGTCAAACACATCATATTGGGCATGTGGTATTTCTAAACCATGGTAATGTAAGAAGAACTATGTCCAATTCAAGGATTTCCATAATAATATTGTGGGTGAATCTAGATGGATAAAGATACTTTTATATATTGTACAACTCCGATAATAATAATAGAAATAGAGTGATGGCTATAATAATGTGCATGCACGATGGTGTTTATAAAGAGGATAATAGAAAGGCATATAGACAATAACATATAAAACTTATTTCTACTCTATTTTATCATATCAAAGTAGGTATTGATAGAATATTAAATTAGCAATTATCGCTAAAGTTAGAAAAATTTGAAAACTCAAAAAATAAATATCCCTTAAAAATTGATAATAGAGGTTTTCTTTTCTTTTTGTCTCACGTAGTAGAAAAAATGTCCTTTCTCTCATAATTCTTTCTAGCTAATTTGAGTCAATGAAAGATCAAAATATTTCTTGAAATTGTATTGGTGGATTCTAATGAAAAGGCCAACAAATAATATTTATATAATATTTATTCTATTAGAAATAATATTATTTATATTTAGTTTTTATTTTTAATGATGGTCCCTATGAAAATTGTATTTCTTCAATATTCCTTTTATATTAAGGGTGATTCATAATACAATATATTAAATTATAAATTAGATTCCCTAAATACAAAATGGTATATTATATATTTAAATTAACTAATATAAATTATTATTATAATCTTATTGATAATTAGTATTAAAAAAATATTTTCAAGAATCACGATATCATGCATAAAAATTTTATGCACAATATTTATATTTTGTTAATATACCGTGTAATAATAGACTTTCTCTAATAATTTGAAATAGGATTTGGTTATGCAAGATAATGATAATTTCAAGGATTGTTTCAATATGGACACGTCTAGGAATAAATTGAAGATAAGTAATCATTTCTAGGTTAGAGAAAAAAATAAGTGATTCACACCTCCATAGTAATGCTTGAGAACAAAATTTTTTGGAGATTAGTTGGTCCATCTTAAGAATTCTAATTCTTGAAACAAGAATATAATTTGAAGTAACAAAAATTATGTTTGTTTCAATTTTCTTGGATTTTGTAAGATTGTGATACCTTTTTAGTTATAATGGAGTAATCACCTTTGCTTTATCCTACAAAATCTCACACGAAAGTATGCTAAGATTCATGTAAATTGTTTTTCTATTACATATTCAATTCAAAATTTAACTAATTGGTACCAACTAAACCCTTTAACTTGATAAATTTGGTTCTCATATTCAACGAACGAAGTATCTCCATTGAAAACATATACCAAAATCTAAAGGTGTCAAAAAGAAAAATTTAAATAAGTATCTCCATTGAAAACATATACCAAAATCTAAAGGTGTCAGAAAGAAAAATTTAAATACTAGTGTTGAAGCGCACTATCTATATTCAAGAAAGTCATAATGTTATTGAGAACAAAGTGTTGTATGCACAACTAGTTTATAGGGTTATATCAAGTAGATTTGATTGAATTTATTGTTCCTACACATTTAGGGTATGTTCTAAATTATTTATTATAGCAAGTTTACTATATGTCAATTTCAAGCTAAATTTTAGGTAGAAATGGGTTCTATATTTTATGTTTTATGTTGAAACTACCAATTTTTTACTTTAAAATCAAATAAGTATTATTTTAAAATTAAACTTTTAATTTTTTTGCTTTGCCATCAACCATTCAGTCTTTATAACTTTGAAATCGTCAATCTTTTACCTCAAAAGAAATTAATTGTTGTTTTTAAATTGAACTTTTAATTTCTTACTTTGCATATTTTAAAATTTAAAAGTTAATTATTTTGATTTTATTTAATGTTACTTTTCTTTTTGTTCCATGCATTTTAAAATTAAGGGTTAATTATTTTTCTTTGTTTTTTTTATTTAGCATTATTTTTCTTTTTGTCTATAGAGCTTTAACGAATCTAATTAATATTCCTATTCTATATTTAGCTAACTTTTTGCTTTTGGGTAACTTTTTGCCTTTTGGGGCTGTTGTAATTAGTATTTCTTGAAATCAATCATAGCATTTAGTTAAGAGAGTTCGAGCAGTTTCCAAGCAGATCCTAGGAATCCAAATTCGAGCCGTTTATGAGATAGCCATTTCATCATTGTTCAAGGTGGATTTCAAAATGGAAATCTATCGCAATTGTTTGAAGATGTGCCCAATTGTTTCAAGACGTGTTAGATGAATCTGTTTGACAATAAGTCATATTGAATAAGTCGGATGGAATATATGAAGGTCGTGTGTTCGATCCACAATGTTGTTGCCTCTATATCTGTATCTTTGTTGGGAGAGCGTTGTGTGTTCAATCCACAATGTTGTTGCCTCTGTATCTGGAGGAGGTTGCTGGGGAGGTCGTGGTGGAGGAGGAGGTAGATGCGAAAGAGGAGGCAGAGGGGGAGGCATAGGTGGTGTAGGTGCTTGAGGTGTAGGTGGAGGAAAAGGAGGCGAAGGAGGTGGAGGTGGAGGTGAAGGAAGAGGAGGTGGTGGAGGAGGTAGAGTTGTAGGTGGTGGATGACTAGGTCGTGTGGGATGTGTAGGTTGTGGAGGAGGAGGTGGTGGTGGAGGAGGTGGAGGTGGAGGTGGTGGAGGAGGATTTAGTGGGGGATGTGTAGGTCGTGGAGGAGGAGAAGGAGGAGAATGTGGTGGAGGTGGAGGTGGTGGAGGAGGAGAAGGTTGTGGAGATGGAGGTGGTTGAGGAGGTGGAGGTGAAGGAGAGGAGGAGGTGGATTAGGATGAGGAGGAGGAAAAAGTGGAGGTATGAAACCCAATTTAATATTCATGTCTTAAATTCAAATATTAATTTTACACAAAATGCGCAATGAGAGATTGACTAAAAGGAAAAATATATAATGAAAGTTAATTTCCTATATGATAAAAAAATCAATTAACACAAACTCATATAAAGCCACAATTTTCAAGTTAAAAAATATAGCCCACGAAGAAAAATTTCATTATTTAGTATAGCGTCTTACAAAAAAAGTGTCATCAAAGGATTTCCACTTCAAAAATGATAATACACTAAATAGTTTCTCATCCTCCCACTAATTGCATGTATTGCTCCTTTAGCCTTTACCTCAAAAAAAAAAATCATTAAAAGAATGTTTTTCCAATGATAATAGATCCCCTACAATGAACACATAGGAAGCTAGAGCATAGGTAACTTTTCCATACGAATATCCAAGTAGAACATATTTCCCTTTCCTAATAAATATTTTGAAATAAAATACAAGATGAAGAACGGATTATCTAAAAAGTGAAGAAGCTTAGGTCATGCCAAAAAGTGAACTATAAATTAATTTTTTTCCTTAAACCATGAGATATGTAAAAAAATAATATTAATTATGCAAAATATGTGGAATACCCAAAGAATAAACAAAGCCATATATGATTCCTAATATCCTATGTTTCTCAAGTAAACATAAAAAAAGAAGAACATCGGGCTTCTTAATCAAGAAACGACATTAACTTTAACCCACCACTTTTTAAGTCAATGATAATTAGATGAAACCAGTCATTCCCAAAAAAATTGTTCATTGAACAATAAAATGAGAACTATAAGTGTTTAAGGGACTAATAAATTTTTAAACTAAGTAAACACAAAATGTTAATCTTTAAATATGCTTCAAATTATTGGCAAAGGTATCAGATCTAAACGTTAAAGAAATTTCATGTCCTTGCATGATATTATTTGTGCATGGAGGAAATATTCCTAAATGTATTACTTATCATTAAATAGTAGGATATTATGTATGTGAAGAGATATGTTATGGATTCATGAGACTGTAGCTTTCATTTCCAACTGTGGAGAAGAGAGTGAGAATTTAATATTTGAACTTAAGTCATGAATCTTAAATTAACTTGCATATTTCCACCTCCACCTCCATCTCAACCTCCATCTCCTCCTCCTCCACCAAATCAACCTACTCCTCCTCTCCTCCACCTCCACCTCCACCACCTTCTCCTCCTCCTCCTACTCCAGCACCTCCATATCCCACACCGCCTTATACACTACCAAATCCTCCTTGACCACCTCCTCCTCCTACTTCTTTCTCCTCATCCACCTATAGCTCTTCATCCAACACCTCCTCTTCCCCCACCTCCACCCTCACCTCTGCCTCCACTTGATCCACTGACTCCAGCTCCTCCACCACCAACTTGACAAACACCTCATCCTCTTCCTCCACCTCCTCTACCTACACCTAAACCTCCACCTCCACATCCTCTGCCTCATCCTCCACATCCACCTCCACATCCACCACCACCTTCACCACTTCCACCTTCACCTCCTCCACCACCACCTCCTCTTCCTCCTCCACTTCCTCCTCCTACTCCACCTCCACCTCCACCTCCACCTACTCCTCCTTGCCCTCCACCTCCTCCTCCTCCTCCTCCACCACCTTCACATCAAAATCCTCCACCTCCACCTATATCTCCACCACCTCGTACTACACCTCCATCTCCACCACCTCAACCTCCACTCCCACATCCACCTCTTCCTCCTCCTCCTCCACCTCCACCACCTCCACAACCTCCTCCTCCACCTCTACTTCCTCCTCCTGCATTTCTACATCCAACTCCTCCTCCAACACCTCCACCTCTAGCTCAACCTCCTCCACCAACTCTGTCTCGTCCTCCACCACCACGTCCTCCTCCTCCTCCGCCTTGTCCACCTCCACCTCCTCTACTTCCACCTCAACCTCCACCTTCAACTCATCGACCTCTTCTTCCACTTACACCTCCACCTCCACCGCCTCCACATCCCCCTCCCCCTTCTCCTCCACCACCTCCACCT
>APFE030568782.1:2098-27036 GCA_000404065.3 Pinus taeda
AATTCCTTCAAAATAAATTTTCAAACCAATCTTAAGCAAAAATTTAAAAGAATCTACACACCTTTTTTTTTCTTTGTAAGAGCTCGATATTGCCGCTAATGTATCTCTGTACTTTCAGAACATCAAGTTCTAAAATTGCAACCTATGGTATCCCTCTGTGTCCTCTTTCCAATGCCACCAATCTGATCCAAATTGGATTCTCCAAGGAAGAGTTATGTGAAATCTCCCACAGTAACCTGATTATAGACTAGTTCAATAGAGTGAACTTGTATGACGTGCCACGAGTCACTTTTTCGACCTTTAGCTCTAAAAAATGTATAGAAGAAACTACAGTCCATCCTCTTTCTGCACCTTCTGATGAAATTTCAATCCAAGTCTCAGAAAAAAAAGTTATGATGATTTTCCCCAGGTCACCTATTTGGAATGTAATTCAGGAGTCTACAAAGAGACCAACTTCCTCAGATCATATCTCCTCAAATATAGCGCAAAAATCTCTGAAATTCAGACCCGAGATTTCGCATAATGTCTTCTCAATTGGGGTTTTTTTCAACTTCTGAAATGTCGCAGAAAAAAGTTATAGCGAAAATGCCACGATGACCTGTTTGGAGCAGCAAAACCCTAGAATCCAAAGCTCTAATACCAAATGTTATGAAACCAGCTCAAAAAAAATAGAAAAGATAGATCAACGCCTTATAATTCAGCCTCTTCGAGGGGAAACCTCCTTTACATTACATAAATGAACAATTCTGATGATAAAAATGACAAACCTCCTTTCTGTTATAGGAGTCAAAGGAGTCACAATATAACCCGGCCGAACCAACAATAATAATATAAAGCCACAAAAACAACTAGAGGGATTCTATGGGCACAGTAATAAAATAGGGGACAATAGGGGCACAACAATATTAATAAGGGGTATAACTACAATAGTAATGGGGTAATCACTAGTATTATATGGACCCAACAGTGAGGTGGTAGTAAATGAAGCTGTATTTATAGTTTTTGAAGATTCTATAGAAAGTTCAAAAGCAGCAACAGCGAAGGCAGCTAATTCAACTAATTGTTGAAGATAGGCATCGTCTATATGGCTTATCAAGGTTGAGGTTAAAGCTTCTAGTTTATCAAAAGTATTCAAAACAAGTTGATCTAAATATGGATGTATAGGCACCTTTTTTGACTCAATAAATTGAATAAAATTAGGGTCTATTATAGTTTCATTAATTGAATTTTTTTATTTGGTTCTAAACAAAGAAAGCTCAAATGACAGATCAAACTGAATATCCTCTAAACTTAATAATTCTTTGGGGGGTGAATTTGCTTTAACTAACTGACTACTACTTCCTTGAGTTTCTACCTTTTTTTGTTTTCTTAAAATTCTATCAAGGTCATCAACTATTGTTGTAGGGATTTGCCATGGTATAGTGTGTTCTCTTGGAAGCCGGAATTTTAATTTTTTAATTGAATTTATGAAAATTTTTAACAACTCTAAAATGACATTAAGGTGGAAAAGGTAATATTTAAGTTTTCCTTAAAGTTTTATTACACTAAGGACGGGTCCCCAGTATAGTCACCAATATGTTATCAATCTAAAATTTCTCTAGAGTTGTTGTGAAAGAAATAATAGAGGTAACCACAAACCTACTTTGGATATTATGATATAGCCTTCCTAATGCTCAGAGACGGCTCTCTCTTTATGATTTAACTTTGTTTAGTTAATCAATTTTAGGCTAGTTATGATTTTACTTGGGTTTTGATTTTTATTTGGTGGTGGGATCACTTACTTAGATGGATAGAGGGATGTCTTTTACCATTGGGCTATGGGGTCAAATGTCAAGCAAACAGGAATGGATCAAGTTCTAAAAATAGTGTTTATAGGGCAATGTAGCTGAGTAAATTCATATCTTAAGGCTAGATGGTGAAGTGGTTTCAATCGGATCCAAGGAGCAACTAAGGGTTCCTTAAACCGGATAATGAAGGAAGTGAAATAGGTCAACCAGGATGGGAGAGAAATTAAGGATTCTCATATCAGGATATCAAAGGAAAACATTAAAATGATTAATTGTTCAAGATAGAGTGTGCTTAAACAAATTCTGCAATAAATTTCTAGTTAATTCATTCAATTTAGATAACATGTGAGTTTGTGAAATACATAAGAGAATAAAAATTTGACAAAAGAAAATACTTCACTGAAGTAGCTCAACAAATGAATCCTATAATTCAATCTCTTTATTACTCAGTCCAGTCTGCTGACTTGAAAAATTGGTATAATGAATCCTCAGGTTACAAATCAATACAACTCTACAATTGTCTATAAATCCACACCAATACTTCGAATTATGAAGTATTTATACAAAAATAGTCTTGGGAATTAATATAGGAAAAAGAAATCTCTTCATGCAAGAAGATAGAGACAGATGTTCAACTGTTGTATGATGTCCCTGTTTATTTGGTTATGTTGTCTTTATGCTTTGATCTCTTGCTTTTTATTCTCTACCTATGATCTTTTGTCTTCAAGTTGACTGTTCTTTTTACTTTTCCTTTTAATTGATACTCTTTACCTCAATACTCTTTCACCTGGTTGGCCTATTACTTTTGTTTAACTATGATTTTTCACTTTTACTGTGCATTTTTACAGTAAGTCATTCAACTTCTCCCAAATATCTACATCTAGTAATTTGATATTTATCATTTTCCTATAAATTTCATCTGCTTCTGTGTACTTAGCAAAAGTGGGTCTATTCACAAAAAGGTGTTTTACTTCGTGCTAGAGATAGAATAGTTCTCAAAAGTTTGGTACAGAACCTTTCCTGTAGGCATGCCCTTCATAGAGAAATTATTTTCCTGATCCCTTGCCATTTCTCTGATTCTCCTGTTGTAGTCCTCTTATGGCATTAATTTATCATTTATCACCAAGGGATTTGGCAAACCTTTCTGCCTTAGAGCATCAAACTTAACCATTAACCTTTCTATAGCTAGCTGCATGGTTTGGAATTTGTCTTCTAGGTTCATCATCAAATTCCACTTGGTGAGCACCTTTTTCACCTCTAGTATGGTGCCAGTCTAGTCAGCTATGTCCAACTCCTGCAATTCATAATGTATTATTCTAGCGGCTTCTTCTGGCATGTCTCCAAGTTCAGCCTTAACTCTTTGTATTGCTTTTGTAGCCTCTTTGACTAAATCATTTTGTTCAAACATGACTTTAATGGATGGCCAAATATCATTTACAGAGTCAATGATATTGGCCCATGACTATTCTTTGGCTTGGTCAAGTGGCTCCTTTAATGTCAATTCTTTTTCCAAGCTCTTTATTCTTTCAGTCAACATGGTTGACTTCTGCACTTCATCCTTGTGCATAATTTGGGAAATTTTCCTCTCATCCTCCAGACTCCTTAACTGTTCTTTGAGTCTATTTATCTCAGAGGTCTGAATGGACATGTCCTCCATTGTTTTGACCAATTTGATAGCCTCATCACTTGGCTGAGTTGTTGTTGTTTCGAACCTGTTTCTGATGTAGATGTTGTTGCAGCTGGAAGTGTTGTAGCCAGTGGAGTTGTGGGAGCCAATAAAGTTGCCAAGGTTGATTGTACTAGCGTAGTGACTATTGGAATGGCAGTGGCAGTGGAAGTCTCAAGGATGGCTTGTTTCATCTGTATTAATCTGTCCAACTCCTACATTTCTTTAAACTGATCATTCAATTGGAGAATGAGGTCCATCATCTCCTCATGTTGAGTTTGGCTCTCAAGAACCTCCTCGGCCTGTGGATGTTCTGAATGAGGTAGCTTTAGTTTCTTCTTCAAATAAGAAATATCCTCATTCTTCTTTTTTATTAATTTCTCTGTAGCTTTGACATCATTGGGATTATACCCAAGCTCAATCACCAAGTCTTCCAGTGACTTGATTCTATTGTCCTTAGCCTATGAGGAGGCCTTTTCCAACTTGTACTGTGTTGTGATATTATCTAGTGAGCCTTGGAGTTTGTGCACAACCATATCTTTGTTTGTCATGGTGGAATAGATCATGTCACCTACCTATTTGTGAAACTCAATTTGGTCAAGGGTGAACATCCCTAGCCAAAACTTCAATGTCTGTTTTCTTATAGTCTATTGATGATCTTGGCTGGTGGACTGTAGATTGCATGAATTTCATTTGCATATTCCCAGTATTAATGTCAAAGGATGACATTAACCTATTTTGATTTCCAAGTGTTTGTTTAAAGTACTGGACATAAGTCTCAGCCTTCAATGTCTCATTCTTCAACTTAATTTCCTTGTACCTCTCTTTAATATCTTTCTCTTTATCCACAGGCCTAGTGGATGAAGAGACTTCAATGTTGAGTTGTTTCTCAATAAGTTGAGTGTTTGAAGTAGAAGGCTATTGAGTTTCACCTGAAGCTGTTGGGCCTTTGATCCTTCCAACCATTGTTTCAGTGTCAGTGATTTCCATTGTTCCAATGGTGTCTTCTTGTTCAGTTATAGGTTTAAGCTTAGGCCTCTTCCTATAACTGATCTCAAATTAGTCATCTGTGGATTCCATGGCTGAACTAAAAACTTCTTCCCTGGTTCTCTTTGCATTTTTGTCTTCAATGGATGGATTCTGCAAAATAGGAGGAATATTCATATATTATCCTAGGGCTAGACCCTGCAGAAAGGAACTAGTATCAATCTTCTTTTCCACATCTATTAATGTATTCTCCACATCTACTACAGTACTATCCATATCTATCAAAGTGTTTTCCAACCATTCTAACTAGTTGGAAAATCTCCCAATGTCTGGCCTAGGATGATGTATGAAAGGACCCAATTTGACTTTGAGCCTTAGTTTATTTATGACTTCATCAGGGTCATATTGACATATAAAACTATTCTTGAAATTCATCTATTGTAAAATCTGATTTGCCTCTGGTCCTGCTTCCCTAGTATTACCAATAAAGGGGCCCAATTGATTTTTCATTTTAAATTGGGTCTTCTTCCTAGCTAATAAGAAATTGACTTCATTAGAGTTTATAATTTTCCTAAAGTACTCTAATGCAAATATCCTCATGGGGAGGTATTTGGGCAGTTTGTAGGGAGCAAGTTGGCATCCATATACCCTTATCTCTATGTGGTCCTAGTATAGATACTAGTCTCCCACTCTACTATTCTTTTCCAACTGTAAAACCATTTTTAATTTCCTGACTGATCATGGGTTGATAGCCACTGGTTAGCATGTTTATAACAGGATGCACAAATGAGCCAATGAAGTCTTTATAGGAAAATATAGTGGAGAAATTTTGGATCAATGGTGAACAATAAATGATTGATCTTGGATTACCTTTGGTGTCTAACTTCTGAATGTTGACTGGAAATTTGTCTGACTGATAATACAGGACCATGTGAAATAAAACTGAAGAGTATTTGAAGACTCTCTCATTTGGTAATTGGACAAACTGCCCATGGATTATGTCTACTATAAACTTAGCATAGTTGTAAATGGTAGCAGGAGGCTTGCCTGGACAAAATATAGAAAGGAAAGCAAGGAAAACCTCATCCACATGTTCATATATGATGTACCCTAGAATGCAGCAGAGCATGGTTATGTCTACCTCTCTCAGAAAAAAAGGTGGCAGCATATGGAGGACTATCTATTGGAGTATGGGGCTCCTCTATGACGAGATTTTGAAAAATCTGGGTCATCTTGGGAAGGTCTAACTTCATATAAAGGTCAATTAAGCCTTCAATTGAAAGTGGGGTCTCATTTGGGCTTCGCTAGATTTGCGGTATTTGATTAATGGATTCTGCAATGATGGTGAATAAAACTTGCAGGTCAGAGGTGACTATGGCTCTTTGACTGGGAATGTATCAAGCTTGGTAGAAGTTGATGATTTCTAGGAATGGGTGTACTTCTCAGAACAAGTACTTAGGAAAATTGGACTCCCATAGGTGAATTTCATCTTTCTGGTTCAAAAACTTATCTTTACTCCAACACTGGAGTTTTAGTAGGTAGGCAAGGGAAGCAGTGTCCTTAATTTGAAAGCCTCTATCTGATAGCAGATAGGGTTTTCAATATCCAGGTGAGGGGTTTGTAGGGGTCTTACATCCAAAGAAGTTTGGGAAGCCATAATTGGGTTTAATGAATTGAATTATGCTTTTAGTCGTTTTAGGAGTGAGGTTTAGAGGCTTTGGAATAGTGGGAGGGTAATTACAATCTGTAAAAAAAGGTTTGGGATGTATTGTAGGTTTCTCTTCAATTTAGGAAGGTTTTTCAGTTAATTTAATTAATTAACCATTCAACAATTACTATGTGTTTTTCAAATTCATAGGGTCATTTTGGTTTTTCCAAGAATACTTGGAAATTGGCGATTTGGTGTGCAGACGAGGTTTTGTGGTAGCTATAGAAGGTACTAAGGCTTGAACTAGCTATATGTTGCTTCAATTTGGTGTATGCAGCATCTTCGGGTGGTAAAAGTGGTTGAATTGGTCGCTCAGAGGTTCAGGGCGTCACAAATGGCTTACCAGAGGTTTACTGTGAAAATGAACGAAATGAGAGAATTGGGGCTTTTTCAGCCTTTTAACTGATAACGGTTACATTTTGGCGCAGAATTTGGCCAATGAATAGTGGGTAGTTTTGCCTTTAGGCGGAGAGGTGATTTTGTGCGATATCGCATCGGTTTTGGATGACAGGCAGTAATTTTCGTGAGCACTCGATATAGCCTGGTTCCGCCACATAGCAAAATAGTGCCCAGCCAAAACAGTGAATCTCGTATGCTCTCAGGTCGTTAACTATCGAACAATGAATCTGCGTGATATGGTTGTGCACCGTTAGATCTGGGGCTGGGAGATCGGAGGGATATCGCACAGTGAAGTTGCACGGACAGAGTCGGGAAAGTGGTTGGCGGGGCACGGGGTTTAATTACAAAGAATTGTAATTAATTAATAAATAATGTTGGTATTTAATATAAGCATCGGGTTAATAAAGGTGAGACCATGGGTTATGTGGTAGGGTTTTTCAACTGCACCAAAGGTTGGTGGGTTAAAAAAGGGTATTAGGGAAATATGAAGTGGGGACGTTAATTACATGATGCAGGGGCATAGTAAATAAAAACTTAGAATAAAGGGTTTTTGTGGTTTTTTAAGGGGTAAAGGAAATTAATAATGGGGGAAGATGATATTTTTAATAGGGAATGGGTTTCACACTAGGGAAAGGGTTTTTGGGAAGGGGGGGTAATTTTTGAAAGGTAATTTCTAGGGGAATGTGTGAAACCAAGGGATAAAGGTCAAAATGAGGGGAAAGGGGTATTTATAAGTAATGAAGGGATAATGGGGGGAATTAGCAAATAAGTATGTGGGGGTGTAGTGAAATGAGGGGAAATTAGTAAACAAGCTTTGGTGAATATCCTTTCTTTACACAATTCCTCCTACACATGAAACATAGGTTTAAGCATAATGAATGTGGTTTTGACTTAGCAACCTTGTGCATTTGCAACATTTCTTCTACCTACCCTTTATTTATCCTAGCATTTTCTCTTCATTTTAATGGGTGCATTTGAACTTGTTGACCCTTTATTTCCCTTTCTTTTCATAAGAAAACTATCTAATTCTAACCTTATAACTTCCAATGGCTTAAATTAAGATGATGAGATCATTATTATTCTCTACCTAACTACTGATCTGCCAAGTTTAAACAGTTTGGCTAGATCTTTATTCTCTATCTATCAACATGAAATTTAAAGCATGAATGAATCAAGATTAAAGTATTTGACCATCATGGATTGTGGCATTTTTGACAAAATGTATACAATCTTATTTTGCAAATTAAAGTAAAAGGAGTGGCATTTGAATTTGTACACTTTCATAATCTTTTTCTTTCTTTTTGTCCTTTGATTATTCTTTTAAGACATACCCTCTTTACATTTTTTAATTTTTAATATGGAAAACATTTTGCAAAAAGCAAAAGTATGTACAATATTACAAGACTAACCATAGCCAATTAAAAGTTATGAATCCTATTATTATAAGACCCTAACACACACTCCACACTAGAGTCGTATTGACAGTAGACTATTGGTAAAAAAATATGGACATTAGACTATTAATAAGTATCAACATTAGACATGTTGTAGTTTTGAACTTGAATGGACCTTCTTGTTCTATTAATTAACACAATTAGTAAATATTTATACGTTAATATTCATATTTTAATGTGTTCAATATCATAATGAAAGCTTCAAATCTTTGCATTTTGTATTAATTTTGAAAATACATGTTAATATTAAAATTTCAATGCTTTGAACATCATGATTTTATTTTAATATTTTAATGCTTTGAAATAATGTGAAGTCGGATAACACTGCGAAATCATAACCATTTTTTTTGTATATATTGAATTGGGTTGTCAATAAAACCTTATTGACACTGTGAATGAAATTGCTCAGTTCGGAATTAAAAAAAAAAAAAACAAAAACAAGAAAAACAAAAGTTAAGTATCTTTACCGTAATTATCAAGTTTTCTTAAGAGGAATAAGAGTTTATAGAGCATTTCTTGTGTGAACAGGTAGTGTGTAGAGCTACCTACAGAGTGAAAGTTCTGCTTAGGCAAAACTTCAGACAAGGTTTATTAAAATAATAAATATACAAATATCTTTTTCGCAGAGTTAGCTATTTGGAAAAATGTGTGGACAGAACAAATGCATGTATGCAAAGCAATGTACAAATATATTTTTTAATTCGTATTTAGGAGCTGCCATTATTTAATTATTTTTTAATAATAATAATAGTCTAATATGTCCAACAATAACTTAATTATAGGAAATTCTAGTTGTGTAAGTAGCATAAGAGAGAAAACATGCATGGACAGGGATGGATATATGGAAGTATAAATGTAGCAGTTTGTACCTCCGTCCTAAGCGTTTAATGAAGGAAGTGTGTAGTTAGGGAAGTTCTACTAATAGTAGTTTCAAATGTCAATTATTGATCAAAAGGTGTTATTAAGTACGGAAGTAACTGTGCGGAGGTGGTTATGCATGTACAGAGGCTATGCAGAGAACAAATGCATGTGTGGGGCTACACAAGCCATTATGTGGAGATATTTTTATAAATTTCCAATTCATATATTGTATATCGTATGAATTTTTGCATAGGACAGGGTATGCGTGGGAAAATAAGGAATATTGTTATGTTTCCTTATGTGGAGCTTTTACAGTCTTGAGTACATAATATGTGCGAAAGACATAATGATTAATATTGTTAATTTCCATTGTGTAGGGTGGTGCATGGGGTATTGTTAAACTATTAATGTTAATCTGTGATATTTTTACGCACAACGCATTATGCAAGGAAGAGAGACCTGGCCATAGAGGGGAGAGGAGACATAATGTTTTCACTTAGGATTAGAATTAGAAGTGGCTTGGAAGGCTTTATTACTTTGAGAAGAGGTGTAGCCATTAGCTCTAAATTCTTAAATTAGGTGGGATTTTTCAGAGGAAAGGAACTGGGGATCATAAATTTTAAGGTCAACATCTCAACTCTCTTAATGATTCCCTTCTCTTTCTTCTACCCCCACACCCCCCGATTTATGCCTTTTCATTCTTTATCTCAACTTATAATAGGATTCCTCTCTTCCTCCTTTTTCCATGATCATCATCCTTTCTTTTATTGATTTCTCTTTCATATCTTATCTTAATATAATCATATAATAAGTTCCCTTTCCCCTGCCCCGCTTCTTTACTTGACCCTCCTTTCTAATAGTCTCATATTCCTATGTCTTTAACTATTATTCAAATTTCATTGTACCCCTTCTAACTAGGTTAGGATATATATATATATATATATATATATATATATAATTTCTCTCTTTATTTACTAACCCCCACCCCCCCTTCCCTTTCTTAATTTTCCTCTTATTGGACCTTTAATCTCCTATTCTTATAATTAATTCAATTTAACCTCTCTCGGACCTTTAATCTTGGTTTACATTAATTAATTCATTTAGAACTTTTAATCTTAGATGTTATAAATTATTTCATTTAATATTTAGAAACTTTATTATGGTCAATATCAATTTATTTCATTATTAATTAATTAATTTCTCTTCTCTAACAGTCATCTAATGATCATCTAATTAATTTATAACATTTCTCTAACTGTTACATATAAATATTATCTATTTAAAGGATTCTTTGGAACTCACTCAAACATCACATAGATTTCTAGTCCCCTGTGATGGGTTGAGTTCCACCCAAAACATTAGATGAACTAACTATTATACACAGTTCTATTATGGAAAAGAAAAACACTTTCAATATGAATAATTGTGGAAATCTCCAAGCATATATGTAACAAGATTCTCAACCATGGAGATTCAACCGCATTTTATTATGGATATTCTTAATATATATATGGTCTTTGTTACAATATCATGGGTTATCAATACCACATGCCTAAAAAAATTGTAACTCATTTCATATGACTTTTCTTTTGTAAGTTAGGAGACTTTGTATTACATGATAAATGCCAACCATAGTCAGAGGCTAAGATATTAATAGACAAAAAATAGTAGTGTAGGAGGATACATCTACCCAAAAAGGAGAAACCAAATGCCCTCCTCGTATGGTTGGTGCATCATAACATAAAATGATATAGAGATAAGAGCACAAAAATATCAGAAACACTATGTGATGGTGATGCCAAAATCTACGTGGAGAAGTGTGACTCGGCCATCTAATGCTCTAGAGGGTCTTCCCATACCATTGGGGTAGGCTTGTAGTAATCATCATCATTGAAAGGGGGGTGCTCAGTAGAGACGGGTTGACTAGAAATTGCAGGATACTCAGTTGGCTAAGGGAGGTGGGCTCTAATGTGGCTAGTAGCATGGACACCCTTGCTTCCAAAAGGGTTAGGATCAGCAGGTGTGCTCTCAGTATCTCCACGTGGCTACTAACCCTTGGGTGACTCACTATGAACTCTGATGTTATGTGTTGTCGAAACCAATAGGGCACTGCAAGGAAGAGTCATCAATAGTGGTAGTTGAAGATGAGGAAAAGTTCTGGAGCTACATGCCCAGAGTGTCAACAACAGTGCAAAGCGTAACCCGAGCATGCATTAGATGGAAGTCGAGATCCAGGATGCTACCTTTCAGCAACATCGTAGCATCTTCGTGGTCTCTAAAGTGGCAACCAAGAACATTATGAAGATCCCATAGGTGGTCTCTAGTGTTGCGAAGTTCATGGGCTTCAGCTTCTGCAACCATATAATGATGTCGATGGGGGATACTACTGTCGAAATGTTCATCACCCTAGGCCATGCCAAGGATGGAGGTGTGGCCTACCCCTTCCTCTGCCTCCGTTGTGAGGGAATTCGGGGTCCCTCACTATAGTTGCAACAATGACCTCAAATGGACTTTTGCTAACTTTTTCAAGTTGTTGTTTTTTGTCGTTGCAACCATGTTTGCATCTATTGGTGCCCTTCTTATCATGTTTCCTACCTGGTAAGTGGATGGACAAGTGCATTCGGCCAGATCAGGCCATAAATGATGAGGGAGGCTTACCATCACCACCATGCCTTGGATAGTGAGTGATGGGGAGAGTGTGTCAATGGCACTGCTAATCCCATGTGTTATGTGTTTTGGGAGTAATCAGTGTGAGGGTTGTTAATGTTCCTTAATGGTCTTATGTCATGTGGATCTCGAACATTTCATATGAGACTTGTTCATGTGACATTTTTTAATTAATGAATTTAACCAAAAGGGAAAAAATGCATAACTACTTTGGTAATAAATGTTAACATTTGATTTGTATATATTATTAAAAATATTCTATATTGGTTAAATCCCCGCCATCCACCTAATAATTATGAATAATTAAATTAAAATTAAATAAACAAACATAAGTAAAATTTTTAATAAAAATTTAATAATATATAAAAAATAAATAAAATATTTAAATATTAATAAATAACATTTTTCATTCATTTACTAAATTAACAGATTTATATTACTGATTTATAGAGATTTTAACTTTAAATCTTATGATTTACACAATAACAATAACCAATTCATCAACCGCAATAACAATACCCAGTTCATCAACCTTTAAAAATGTTTAAAGTATTTGCGAATAAAATACTTAAAAACACACCTCTATGAACAAAAAATTTCTCCCATATATATAACCTCCATAAAGGACTCTTAATCTTAAATTACTGTTCGATCCTTCCATTCTTCCATTATCGATCCTTCCATTCTTCCATTAAATTCAAAATCTAATTCCTTTTAAGATTGAATTAACTCGAACCTGGATATATTCAATCGCAACAGTCTTAATAGTAATACATGCAAAACCCTATATAAGGTTTCAATAGTTAGAAAGAAACCTCGCTGGTTTTTCGTTAGAAGCTACCAAGCAAATTTAAGTACTCTTTCAGCCATAACGAGCGGGAACTGTCAGATTCAGCCATTTTGGAAACCTATTTAAGTACTGTTTCAGCCATAACGAACAGATTCGATCTGCGGGAACTGTCAGATTCAGCCATTTTGGAAACCTTTATTATTGACGACAAAGTGGGAGACAGGAACATTATTCTTAATTGCCATTAAGCACGGCTTGTGGACGGAACCTTATAATTGTCATATGCGCCAAACACATAGGAGGCCAATCCCCATAAGCTCAACAGCATGGAGATAATCTTAATGCCATCCATACTATCTTTGAAAATAAAGACTGCAAAAATGGACGCAATGGGCAGACTCAACGTGTTGATGACGTTGGAAAATAAAGAGGAGACCAGAAATGTGAGCCCCAGAGCACCCAAATAAGCCACCTGCCACCCTACAGCAATCCATGCCAGTGTCATGCAGTAAGCTACCGTTCCTGATTTGAAACTGTGAGCCTCATATTTGATCTTTCTGAATTCTCCGCTGGCCAAAAGTCCTGTTACACTAATCAAACTTGCAACGATGTTCACGCAAGCCTGGGTTTCCACTACTACAGAAAATGTTTCCTTACTCACAACTTTGGTGAACACAAGCTGCATCAATGTCAGAATCAGTGCAATAATGGCGGCCCCTGCAATAGTGAAAACGAATCCAAGCACGAATTGTCTATTGCTTGTACCTTGAGGTCGTTCGCTGTGATGAATTCCTAGCATTATTGCGCTCAACGTGACCAGGACCAATGAATTTACAACATAAGCACTCATTCTCTGCCCGACTAAAACAAATGCAAACACCCCAGCGAAGGCCAGTTGTGTTGCGCAGAGAAGAGTGAAGGTAGAAGCTGGCAGAAAAGATAGCCCCCAACTTAGAAGAATGAAATCTACAGCTGAGAGCATCCCCAGTCCAACACATATGACGAGAAATCTGCTTCTCATATTTGGACTCATGGAGAATAGCAGCCTGCTTCGTTTAAGCAGAATTGGAAGGAGCAGAATGGGCCATCCCAGGCACTGTGACAATGTCAGGATCCATCGGCTATGGCCACCTTGTTCATAGTAAAACCTGCCAAGAAGTATGGCGGTTGCTTGCCCCACAATAGAGGCAACCACGCTGCTTATGACAAGAAACCAGTGAACCACGCCCTTTCTTCTCTGAGTTATTGGGGAAGGGTGATGGCGAACCATGTCCACGTTCAGCGGATCGACATGATCTGCAGGGAATGCAACATAATGGCAACAAAAAAAGTGAGTATCAGTAAAGTGTATTTGTTTTCCTTTTCTATAAGGGAAGTAATGTTTCTATGACTTTTAAGTTGCGGTAAGCTGTAATGGTGCGAGTTCTTTTTTATAATGGAAATAAACTAAGACATTAATAGCACTAAATATAAACAACACTGGCTTAAACAACGGGTTGGCTCACCTAGTTGGCTATTACAGGCCTTCGTGTCGTCCTGGATAGAAGCCATTTCATAGAAAATTCACAGTCCGCAGAAGTAAGCGCGTTACAGAGGAGAAATGTCCTATGGATGCAATTGCGTTCAGGCCTGCAACGTACAACACATATATGTTCTCATGCTTGACAGCTATAACTTTTTTGAACGGGGAATGATGAAGAGATGACGTCAGAAGTTCAGAGTTCTGCACTTTGCCCTGCCCTGGAATTAGTTGTAAAGGCACCTTGAGAGAATGGGCTGCCTGAAATGCTGACGATTTGGGAAAAGTATTGTTTAGCTAATGGTCTTGCATAAAAGAAGTGAGGTCGGCAACATGCAAGAGGTAGCCATTAATTCAACTAAGTTTCTCTCTGTTATAACTTTATGGCAGCTGATGAAAGAACTAGACAAGACTGAGTTGGGTTCAGGTTATGTGAACGTTGTTGAAATATCAAACGCCCTTTCAATAGACAGGACTATAAAGGGGTAGACAGGTCTCGTTTTAATAAAAAACAAGGTAAAAACTTTGGATTAGAGTTATACATAATTTATTTTATTTGAATTAGTCATCTTTTCAACTAATAATAAAGGCTTAGAAGTTACTACAGTAGAGTATCAAAGTTTGGAATAATTACTCAATCAAAGTTTTTTTTTTTTTTTTTTTTTTAATTTTTTGGTTTTTTTTTTTTTTTTTTTTTTTTTTTTTTTTTTTATTATTATGGTTTTAGTGTAACAAATTTCAATAGACTATCCAGGTTTTGGATTAATCATTTAACTTAGATAATGAGAAAGGTTGGGAAGTTTATTATAACCTGTTTAAAATAATCTAGATAACCTAAATTTATCTAGTAAATTATTAGCTATAAACATTTTTTACACTTAATTTACTTATTTAATTATTATTTTCCTGATTCCTACTTAAATTAGTTAACCAAAAATAGGGGTCATGGTAGGATACAAGGTAGTGTTATACATTTTATAAGTGATATGGTTATTTTCTTTATGTTTCAAATATGTTTGTTTTTTTTCATGATTAAGTTTAGGTTGGGTCAGCTTTAATGTTGGATGGAAAAATAATATGCCTACCAATAAGATGATATCACCTGAATGGTAAGAAACTCCCTTAATAAGATGATATCACCTGAATGGTAAGAAACTCTCTTAAATCTAGACACAGACACCACTTAATGTGATTTAATTCTCTCTAAAAATGATTTTCATCCCAATCCCTCATATAAAATTTCAACCTAAAACTTAATAAAAACTAAAGGCCACTAAAACCAACCAATTAATCAACACCTTATTAATAAAATCATATAATAAAACAATCAAAACTTCTTTTTCCAACTAATTATAATATATTTAAAACTCAAAAAGAAATTCCAGGCACTGCATATAAACCTTGGGGGATTTATTCATGAAATGTAATTATAAAAGTTGTGGTAGGTAGTTTCATATGTTATGGCTACTCAGGAATGTGGAACGTAGTTTTATATATTTTGGCTGCTTAAAACATTTAAAGGATTTATATTTGAAACTCAAAAAGAAATTCCAAACACTTCATATAAACCTGGGAGGCTTTCTTCATGAAATGTAATTATAAAAAGTTGTGAAAGGTAGTTTCAGCTACTCAGAATGTGGAAGGTAGTTTTATATATTGCGGCTATTTAAAGGATTTGATTAAGTTTTGTTTTTAACAATTTTATTCTAAAATAATAATTTTTGGAGTTTTTAAATTTATGATATTAAAATTATAAAATATATAAATATAATTGATTAATAATTATGGTTATTTTTTATATGTATTTAAAATTAAAAATATGTAATATGTATTTTATTAAAAATATGCATTCATCATAAGCCAATTCTATGTATATGTGATTGGCAGGCGCTTCTTGTGATCACTACAGGCTACATGATAGCACGAGGGAGTGCAGGTCATAACTGCCAAAGGATATGTAGATGCAACACCCTTCTCAAACTGCTCTGAAATTTGCTTCCCAGAGATAAGAAAGACTGAGCAACCCAACCCCTGTGGGATCCCTGGTCCCTAACATAAATGAGGATGTTGAATTTTGTGTTGGCATGGATATATTATTGTGTAGGGTGAAAAAGTTATCAAGAATGACAGAGAAACTGAGCAAGAAGGTGCTGGCAGGGATGGTCATAGTAAGCGGTGCTGCGACTGCCCCGGTGGTGGGTTAAAGGCCGGTCAGAAGTTCTTTCGCACGTTGGCAGGAGATGCCCTTCTTGCTTCCTTGCATGTTTTCCATATAACACTGATTTGTAAAGGCTGGATTTACAGTTCACATATCTTTGTAAACTTTATTTAGAATTTATTACAATGTGTCGAGTGCAAACTTTAACGTTCCTTGTATTAAGTGTGAAGTTAAATTTATGCAGGATTCTAGATCTTTCTACACTGCCAGTAGTTTCTAGAATCACATGCATGATTCTAGATTCTTCTACACTGCTATTAGTTTCTAGATCATTCTAGATTTCCATCTGGATTCTTCTACACTGCTATTAGTTTCTAGATCATTCCAAATCTCCATGAATCACATACAGGATTGTAGATCCTTTTTTCTCTGGACTGAGAAAGTAAGCCAAGGCCCAAGCCTGTTATGTAATGCAAAGTGATTTCTGTTTTCCAATGATTGTTTTATCTATTCCGTTGTTTCTGATTAATTAATCTTGTTGTTTCTCCATTTGTCTGTATGTATGAATTATTTTCTAGTATTGTCGTCTAAGTCTCTAAGTATAAATCCGTATAAATCCCCTATGTGTTATGTATGCTCTGATCTAACAACTAGTATCGAAACTAGGGTCAAATATCCACTGTGCAACCCGCTTAGTGCCATTTTCTTACTCTAGCAGCGTTTGTTAAAACGTTGGTTGCTACTCGTGGAGCTGTTGAAGGATTTGTCGAGGAAATAACTAAGGAAGGCTAGAACTAAAAGACAGTTACTGCAAGAAAAACAAGGTCGTGGACCTATGTTGAAACGTGTTGTTGGAGTTTAAAACGTGGATATTCGTGGAGATTAGAGTTCAAACGTGGTTTTCCTAAGTTTTTTTTTACATCAACCTTGCGCTTATATGTGAAGTTTTTTCTCAAACCAACATATGTATGTGTGAAATGTGAAAAGGTTAAAACATTATATATATTTTTATATTTATTATGAAACATATATAATTATATGTTGGAATTTTGAAAAGTATATTTTAAAAGGAGCATGAATTTTGAAAATGGTATTTTTAAAAGGAGGAAGGTCATTATTACTAAATTTTAAAGAGTAATAATTAAATTTTTATTTTTGAGTGAATTTTTTGTGTTTTGGGGCGTGAATTTGATTGAAAATGGAGACACCAATTACAGATATGGAGAAGTTGAGCGGGACTAATTTTGCCCTATGGAAATCATAGATGGAGGATACACTGATTTTAAAGGATTAGTAAATTAGCCCCATGGAAATCATAGATGGGGGATATACTGATTTTAAAGGATCAATATTTGCCAATTGAGGGCACAACAAAGAAACCCTCATTGATGACAAATAAAGAGTGGAATAATATAGATACAAAGGTGATTGCAACAATCCACCAATATTTAGCAAAGAATGTTTATTTCAATGTGTCTGGAGAAAAGACGGTTGAAGGATTATAGAAGAAGCTCCATGATCTATATGAGAAGAACACGGAATCAAACAAAGTGTTCTTGATGAAGAGGCTTTATAATCTCAAAATGAAGGAGGGTGCTTCAGTTGCTGAACACTTGAATGCATTTAATATTATTACTAATCAACTTAACTCTGTTAAAATCATTTTAGATGATGAAATTAGAGCTATATTGCTGATGTGTTCTATGTCAGACAGTTGGGAAAATTTAATTGTAGCTATGAACACTTCAGCAACTACAGGGACCCTGAAGTTTGATGATGTCAGCAGAAATTTAATGAATGAGGAGCTGCGACGCAAGTCAATTGCGGAAAACCAAGAATGAGAGGCTCTAGCTCTAGTTGATTTTGGTAGGAGAATGGATCGAGGCCAGCAAGGGCAATCAAGATTGAGAGGCCAATTAAAATCGAGAAGCATAATCATCTGCTTTCATTGTGGAAAACCCAGGCACATGAAGAAAGAATGTCGATTCTGGAAGAAAGAACAAAAGGATCAGAGACCGTCCAGTACAAATCACAAGTCATCCAGCACAAATGAAGGTGAGACTATTGTTGTAGCCACAGATGGTGATGTGTTGTTTACTGTTTCAGTAGAGGATGCATATGTATATATATCTAGTAGTAGCTTTGATTGGATCCTTGACTCTGGGGCATATCACCATGTAACCCCATGCAAAGATAGTTTTGTTTCATATAATCTTGATGATTATGGTAGAGTGCATTTGGGGAATAATAATTTTTGTAGTATTGTTGGAGTGGGAGATGTCCAAATCAAGAAGAAAGATGGACAAGATATATTGTTGAAACATGTCAGGCATGTATCGGAAATGCGCATGAGTTTAATATTTATGGGACGACTGGATGATGAAGGCTATTCGACAAGCTTTGGAAAAGGAGGCTAGAAAATTAGCAAAGGTGCATTGGTTGTGGCCAAAGGACCCAAGATAGGAACATTATACACATTGAAGACACTGATAGGAAAATTAGACTTGGTTGTTGTCACAAAAGAAGGAAATTCTGCAAATCTATGGCATAAGTGTTTGGGTCACATGAGTGAGAAGGGCTTAAAAATCCTTGTTGGTAAAAATTTATTGCTAGGTTTGAAATCCTACAATCTTGATCTTTGTGAGCATTGTATATATGCTAGACAAAGAAGGGTTTCATTCCTTAGAGGTGGTCATGATAGAAAGAGAAATGTGTTAGAATTGATACACTCAGATGTGTTTGGGCCTATTAACATCAAATCATTAGGAGGAGAATAATCTTTTGTAACATTTATAGATGATGCATCCAGGAAGGTTTGGGCACATCCTATGAAAAATAAAAGTGAAGTGTTTGGAATATCTCAAAAATTCCATGTTGCTGTTGAAAGAGAAACTAACAAATTGTTGAAGTGTTTAAGAACAGATAATGGTGGAGATTGTTCAAATGCATTTAAGGAATATTGTAACAGGTTTGGCATAAAGCATGAGAAGATTGTGCTTGGTACTCCTTACCAGAATGGTGTCACAGAAAGGATGAATCACACCACTATGGAAAAGGTGCGAAGTATGTTGTCCAATTCCAGTTTGGAGAAGAATTTTTGGGCTGAAACAGTGAGGACCACTTGCTACCTCATAAATAGATCTCCAACTATAGCCTTGGATGGTAGTATCCCTGAAGTAGTCTGGACTAGTAAGAATTTGAATTATTCTCACTTGAAAATCTTTGGATGTGAAGCATTCATACACATTCCCAAAATAAAATAGAACTAAGCTGGATGATAAATATATGAAATGCATTTTTTTGGGATATGCAGATGAAGATTTTGGTTATCGTCTATGGGATCCAATCAAACATAAAATTATTAGAAGCATGGATGTTATATTTAATGAGTCAAAAATGTTCAAGAGGACTGTAGGTGAGTTGGAGGTCAAGAAGGTTATTGACAAGTTTGAAGAGCAGCAGGAAAACATATCACCAATACAAGAAAATGAACTGCAAATTTAGGAGCATGAAAAAAAAACAAGTGGAAAATGATGAACAACAAGATGAAGGAATCTTGCAGGGACCTTTACAGGAGATTCAACTTGATAATGCACCACCATAGTTGGTTTGTAGATCTTCTAGGCCTCATAAACCTTCACAAAGGTATCCTCTTTCAAACTATATTTTGTTGACTGATGAAGGTAAACCTATTTGTTTTCAAGAAGCTTGTAAAGTTCAGCACAGTAAAGAATGGACGAAAGCAATGGAAGAAGAAATGAACTCTTTGCAGAAAAATAAAACTTGGGAGTTGGTAAACCTCCCAAAAGGTAGAAAAACTCTACAAAACAAATGGGTGTACAGGATTAAGCATGAAGGTGAAAAAAAGAAGGAGAGGTATAAAGCAAGGTTGTTGGTGAAAGGTTTTGCCCAAAAAGAAGGTATTGACTTCACTAAAATTTTCTCACCTGTTGTTAAAATGTCATCCATTAGAGTCATTCTTGGTCTAGCTGCTACTTTAGACCTAGAATGTGAACAGTTAGATGTAAAAACTTCATTCCTTCATGGTGAATTAGAGGAAGAAATTTATATGGAGTAGCCAAAAGGCTTCATAGAAAAAGGCAAAGAAGGCCTTGTTTGTAGGTTGAAGAAGAGTCTCTATGGGTTGAAATAGGACCCTTGACAATGGTACAAGAAATTTGATTCATTCATGTTGGAACATGGTTTTCAGAGGTTGGAAGCTGACCATTATGTCTATATCAAGAGGTATGATCAAGGAAAGTATATCATATTATTGTTATATGTGGATGACATGTTGATTGTTGGGCATGATAAGAATAAGATCAATATGTTGAAGAAAGATTTGGGTAGCAAATTTGCAATGAAGGATTTGGGACCAACACAACAGATATTGGGCATGCGGATTATGCGTGATAGGAAAAACAAAAGGTTGTGGCTATCACAAAAAAAATATATCAAGAAGGTGCTTGACAGGGTTAATATGAAGGATGCCAAGCCAGTTGGTACACCCCTTGCAGCGCACTTGAAGCTGAGTACTGAATTATGTCCTAGTGATGACAAGGAGAAAGAAGAGATGAGTAAGATTCCTTATGCTTCAGCAGTTGGCAGTTTTATGTATTCCATGGTATGCACATGACCAGACATTGCATATTCAGTGGGAGTAGTGAGTAGGTTCCTCAACAATCCAGGAAAACAACATTGGCAAACAGTAAAATGGATTTTGTGGTATCTCAAGGGTACTAGTCATTATTGTTTATGTTTTGGTCATGATGAGACTATGCTTGAAGGATTTACAAATGTGGATATGGTTGGAGATATGGATACCAGAAAGTCCACTACAAGTTATTTGTATACATTTACAGGTGTAGCAGTATCTTGGGTGTCAAGGCTACAAAGAATAGTAGCCCTCTCTACAACAGAAGCAGCGTACATAACTGCAATAGAAGCTTGTAAAAAGATGTTGTGGGTGCAGCCATTCCTAGGAGAGATAGGAATAAAGCAGGACAAGTATGTGTTATATTGTGATAGTCAAAGTGACATTCACTTGGCGAAAAACCCGACATTTCATTCAAAAACCAAGCACATTGACTTAAGGTACCATTGGATCCAGCATGTGTTGGAGGAAGAATAGTTATCCTTAGAAAAGATCCATATAGATAGGAACCCTGCCGATGTAAGAACTCTGGACACCACATATCTCCACAATGGTATGATATTGTCCACTTTAGGCCTAAGCCCTCATGGATTTGCTTTTGGACTTACCCCAAAAGGCCTCATACCAATGGAGATATTTGTCCATCCTTATATACCCATGATCCTCCCCACTTCTAGTCAATGTGGGACTTCGGTCATATACCTAACAATCCTCCCCTCGAACAAAGGACCATCGAGCCTCCCCTCAAACGATTATCTATCCATCCACTCTCTACCAACCAGAATTCTCTGCTCCAATGCGTTGGAAGCACATGCCTTACATGGAGCACCTCCTGCCTTGAGAGCTTGCTCTATCCCAGGTCAACTCCTCTTCACCGTGTTGGGACCAGGACACGTCCATGAAGAATCCGGAGCACACCGCTTATTTAACCGAGCTCATCCACGGATCCCATCGTGATATTACCGGGGCCCACCACCTTTGTTCGGCATTCCACGGATTCATCCACTTGGCTAACTTCGGGGCATGGCTTTGATACCACTTGTAAGAACTCTGGACACCACATATCTCCACAATGGTATGATATTGTCCACTTTGGGCCTAAGCCCTCATGGATTTGCTTTTGGACTTACCCCAAAAGGCCTCATACCAATGGAGATATTTGTCCATCCTTATATACCCATGATCCTCCCCACTTCTAGTCAATGTGGGACTTTGGTCGTATACCCAACAGCTGATATGCTCACTAATATTCTACCACGAAATAAACATGGGTTATGTAGAGGCATGGTAGGACTCAGTGTGACTTGATGACTCTTATTTGGCTTCAAGTGGGAGAACGTTAAGTGTGAAGCCAAATTCATGCTAGATCCTTCTACACTGCCAGTAGTTTCTAGAATCACATGCAGGATTCTAGATTCTTCTACACTGCCATTAGTTTCTAGATCATTCCAGATGTCCATCTAAATCACATATAGGATTGTAGATCCTTCTTCTGCCTCTATAAATTTGTAATTTCTCTGGCCAAGGAAAGTAAGCCAAGGCCCAAGCCTGTTATGTAATGCAAAGTGATTTTTGTTCTCCAGTGATTGTTTTATCTATTCTGTTGTTTTTGACTGAGTAATATTGTTGTTTCTCCATTTGTCCGTCTCTGTGAATTATTCTCTGCTATTGTCGTCTAAGTCTCTGAGTATAAATCCATTGTGTGTTATGTATGCTCTGATCTAACACCTTGTTCTTTTCCACAGGCATGTAAAGATGGTTATGTTTATTATCTTTGTAATGTCAAAGAAATTACCAATCAACTCTGTATATAAATGTTCACAACCAACCTTGGTGTAACAGTGCTTTTTTACCAATTTTAATTCTAAAACACCTCAACATTAAATTGCAGATTATCTAATACTTGTAAAACATGATAAATATGAGCCCAATCAAATAACTGATTTTACTCTTCTAATTCAAATTTCCGAAATGTTTCGGAAATTTAAAAAAAAAAAAAAAAAAAAAAAAAAAAAAGACCTTCCAAAGCCAAAATTTACTTATTTTAAAATTCAGAAAAAGAACTACCACTTTCTTTCTTCCTTCCTGTAGGTGATTCAAGGATTCCCAAGGAAATACACCATTCAAATGTTAGTTCAAAGCATATATCATAAAAAATAGATTTGTACTCAGAGACTTAGACAGCGATAGCAAAGAATAATTTCCTAAGTTGCAGGAAACGCAGGTACAGAGGGAGTTTCTGCCAGGAAACGAAACGGAAACGTGTTTCAGTGTACTGTACGGCCTGGAAACGCGTTTCCGACTGTACGGGCACGTTTCCCGAAATGGAAACGTGCCCGTCGCCGAAACGCGTTTCAGGCCGTACGGGCCCCGTTTCCCCAAAAAAATGACTTGTTTTTTAATTTTTTTTTTTTCTAATTAGTTTTTAAATTTTTTTAGGGTTTCTAAGCTGTTCTAGAAACCATTTCTAAAGTTATAAAAGAGCATTGTCTCTCATTCTCTCATCACACTATTCAGCAAGGAGTTTCTCTTGGAGATTGGCAGTTGTTTCAGTAGCCGGTGTTTTGAGCAGTGAGCAAAGTAGATTTCAGCAGCAGGAGAAAGAGATTTCAGCAGCAAGAGAAGGAGATTTCTGTAGCAGCAGATTTGGCTCAGCTACAGCCATATTTCTCTTCTCTTTTCTGGCATTTCCGGGTAGTTTCAACCACAGAAAATTAATTTGGGTAAGCCACATTCATTTTGTTAGTTTTTTCTTACTATTTCTTCAAATTTTCTAGGGTTATGCAGCTAATTGCTGGAAAACGGTTTTTTATTTATAGATTTGTTTTAAATTTATTTTTGAGCAGATTTGGCTCAGCTACAGCCATATTTCCCTCTTTTCTGGCATTTTAGGGTAGATTCAGCCACAAAAAAATTAATTTGGGTAAGCCACATTCATTTCTTAGTTTTTTTCTTATTATTTCTTTAATTTTTCTAGGGTTTATACAGCCAAAAATATGAAAAACGTTTTTAAATTTTATTATTTACAGATTTGTTTTTTTAATTTATTTTTGCAGCAATGGCTTCCAGCCAAATTGCAGCTGCAACTTCAAACCCTAGGGCCAACCCAAGGGTTGAATATTATCCTCTCTGGAGGCATGTGACGAAGCTTCAAAAATGTGGAGGTGGTGGCTCATGGGAATGGCGATGCACTCTTTGCAATAATACGTACAAGGGCTCCTACCCAAGAGTGAAGGCACATCTGTTGCATGGAGGAGGACAGGGGATTCTGGGTTGCACAAAAACATCAGGTCCGTTGGTAAGGAGGGCATATCGAAGAGAGCAAGATGAGGCGGATGGTACTAAGAGACGGCATGATGAGCATACTCAGGCTACATCTAACATTGAGCCAAGGATTGTAGTTGAAGCAAGAAAGAGGAGAGTTGGTCGCACTCAAGAACATGAACAAGCAGCACCCAAACATACCAGAGGCTCAGGGGCATCCCAATCAGTTCAGGATAGCAGAATTGCTAGATTGGTGAATGTGCAAGCAAGAGAAGAAGTTGATTCTAGAGTGTCCAGGTGCATTTATGCATGTGGTATCCCATTCAATGTTGTTCGCTCTCCTTACTGGCAAGATATGATAAGGGCAGTTAACAAAGCTCCTCAAGGGTACAAGGGGCCCAACTATGAGAAAGTCAGAACCCAGCTTCTCAAAAATGAGAAGGAACTTGTGGAGGATGTTTTAGCTCCAATTCGTTCTTCCTTAGAGGCATGTGACCATTGATAAATATCATTGCCACTTCCCCCAAAGGAGCAATGTTTATCAAGGCAGAAGACTGCTCAGGAGAGGTGAAATATGCACAGTTCATTGCTGATGTTATTATAAAAGCTATTGAACAAATAGGGGCTAACAGGGTGGTGCAAGTTATCACGGATAATGCACCAGTTTGCAAAGCTGCAGGTTTAATTATTGAGGGGAGGTATGACCACATTTTTTGGACACCATACATTGTCCATAATCTGAATCTGATCTTAGAGGAGATCAACAACAAAGTTTCCTGGATAAAGGAAGTCACAGGGGAAGCAAGGGAGATTATCAAATTCATCACCAACCACCACCAGTCTCAGGCCATATTTCGAGAGTACTCCAAATTGGAGTTGTTAAAAGTTGCTGAGACAAGATATGCCTCAAACTTCGTGATGTTGCGCCGCCTTGTTGAGGTTAAGCATGCCTTAGTTTCTATGGTGGTGAGTCAACTGTGGATTGAGTGGAGACAAGCAGATTCAGAGCGGGGATCTATGGTGC
>APFE030568782.1:27710-65005 GCA_000404065.3 Pinus taeda
CACATATATATATTAATAATTTTTAAATGTTTTTAATATATATATATATTCGTGTTTCCCCGTTTCCAAAATTTGGGGAGGTCGCGTTTCGTTTCGCTTTCCCGTTTCGTTTCGCTTCCGCGTTTCCCCATTTTGTGCAACTTAGATAATTTCAGAAATAGACAAATGGAGAAACAACAAAATTACTCAATCAGAAATAGCGGAATTGATAAAACAATCACTGGAGAATAAAAATCACTTTGCATTACATAACAAGCCTGGACCTTGGCTTGCTTTCCTTGGCTAGAGAAATTACAGATTTATAGAGGCTGAAGAAGGATCTAAAATCCTACATGTGATTTAGATGGAGATCTAGAAACTAATGGTGGTGTAGAAGGATCTAGAATCCTGCATGTGATTTAGATGGAGATCTAGAAACTAATGGCGGTATAGAAGGACATAGGATCATGCATGTGATTTAGATGGAGATATAGAAACTAATGGTGGTGTAGAAGGATCTAGAATCCTACATGAATTTTGCTTCATACTTAACATTCTCCCACTTGAAGCCAAATAAGTGTCATGAATCAAGTCACACCGAGTCCTACCATGCCTCTACATAACTCATGTTTATTTTGTGGTAGAATTTTAGTGAGCATATCAGCAGGGTTCTTATCTATATGGACCTTTTCCATGGATAATTGTTCTTCCTCCAACACATGTCGAATCCAATGGTACCTTAAGTCAATATGCTTGGTTTTTGAATGAAATGTTGGGTTTTTTTCCAAGTGAATGGCACCCTGACTATCACAATATAACACATACTTATCCTACTTTATTCCTATCTCTCCTAGGAATCACTACATCCATAACATCTCTTTATAAGCTTCTGTTGCAGCTATGTACTCTACTTCTGTTGTAGAGAGGGCTACTATTCTTTGTAGCCTTAACACCCAAGATACTTCTGCACCTGTAAATGTATACAAATAACATTTAGTGGATTTTCTGGTGTCCATATCTCCAGCTATATCAACATTTGTAAATCCTTCAAGCACAGTGTCATCATGACCAAAACATAAACAATAATGACTAGTACCCTTGAGATACCTCAAAATCCATTTTACTCCTTGCCAATGTTGTTTGGCTAGATTGGCGAGGAACCTCACTACTCCCACTGAATATGCAATGTCTGGTCGTGTGCATACCATGGCATACATCAAACTGCCAACTACTAAAGCATAAGGAATCTTACTCATCTCTTCTTTCTCCTTGTCATCACTAGGACATAATTTAGTACTCAGCTTGAAGTGGGCTGCAAGGGGTGTACCAACTGGCTTGGCATCCTTTATATTAAACCTATCAAGAACCTTCTTGATATATTTTTCTTGTGACAGTCACCACCTTTTGTTTTTCCTGTCATGCATAATCCACATGCCCAATATCTCTTGTGCTGGTCCCAAATCCTTCATTGCAAATTTGCTACCCAAATCTTTCTTCAACCTATTGATCTTATTCTTATCATGCCCAACAATCAAAATGACATCCACATATAACAATAATATGATATACTTTCCTTGATCATACCTCTTGATATAGAACAATGGTCAGCTTCCAACCTATGAAAACCATGTTCCAACATGAATGAATCAAATTTATTGTACCATTGTTGAGGTGCCTATTTCAACCCATAGAAACTTTTCTTCAACCTAAAAACAAGGCCTTCTTTTCCTTTTTCTATGAAGCCTTTTGGTTGCTCCATATAAATTTCTTCCTCAAATTCACCATGAAGGAAAGCAGTTTTTACATCTAACTTTTCACATTCTAAGTCTAAAGCGGCAACTAGACCAAGAATGACTCTAATGGATGAAATTTTAACAATAGGTGTGAAAATTTCAGTGAAGTTAATACCTTCTTCTTGGGAAAAACCTTTCACCAGTAGCCTTGCTTTATACCTATCCTTGTTTTTGTCACCTTCAAGCTTAATCCTGCAAACCCATTTGTTTTGTAAAGCCTTTCTACCTTTTGGGAGGTTTACCAACTCCCAAGTTTTATTTTCTAGCAAAGAGTTCATTTCTTCTTCCATTGCTTTCTTCCATTCTTCATTGTGCTCAACTTTACAAGCTTCTTGAAAATAGTTAGGCTCACATTCATTAGTCAACAAAATATAGTTTGAAGGATGATACCTTTATGAAGGCTTATGAGGCCTAGAAGATCTGCAAACAAACTGTGGTGGTGCATTATCAAGTCGAATCTCCTGTAAAGGTTCCTACAAGATTCCTTCTTCTTGTTGTTCATGATTTTCCACTTGTTGTTCTTCATGCTCCTAAACTTGTTCATTTTCTTGTATTGGTGGTGTGTTTTCCTGCTGCTCTTCAAACCTGTCAATAACCTTCTTGACCTCCAAATCACCTATAATCCTTTTGAACATGTCTGACTCATTAAATATAACATCCCTGCTTCTAATAATTTTATGTTTGACTGGATCCCATAGACGATAACCAAAATCTTCATCTTCATATCCCAAAAAAATGCACTTCATAGATTTATCATCTAGCTTAGTTCTATTTTCTTTGGGAATATGTACAAATGCTTCACATCCAAAGATTTTCAAGTGAGAATAATTCAAATTCTTACCAATTGGTTGAATTAAGGCTTCTGTGATCCATAATCATTTATAAGAAATATTTCGGCGTAAATCACATGCAAAAAATATATGTCGATGCATTTCGAACCAACTAGTGTGGTTCATCGTCAAGGCAAGTTGAAGAAACAGATCCAGCTTAGCATAACAGTTGGGTAGCGGAGGCCCTGCATAATAGTTTTGGGGCATGAAGACCATAAGTTAGGGTAATGATATTGTAAAAGATTTCACGAAGTGTGCGGAGAGTGAAATGTAATAGATCGAGTCAAAGGGTTGTCCGCCCAAAAATAATATAAAATAATAGGAAGTGAGTCGACCTGCCCATGGTCTGTAGACCATGGGAATGTATAAATAGAGCGAGGCTCTAAGGGTAGAGGTAGCTTTTTAGAAGATATAATGTTATGGGTTTATGAAGGCATTATTCTCTCTACATCTGTAAGTCTAAGTCAAGGGTGTTGGTAGATAGATAGGGGCTCTGCAACTGTGTGCGCAGAGGCTTGGTAGAGTCTGTAGCTGTGTGCATGGACCCCTACAACTAAGTGCGTAGGGTATGGGGTGGATTGTATTGAAGCAAAGATAATAATAAAGATAAGTTGATTCTAAAATATTGCGGATCTAGCTACATTTTTTGTTTATGCATCTGTTATGATATAAATGTTTCTGTTCAGGATATATGCTTATATATGATTGCGCGCACTGGTTATTTTTGTTAAATGTTTGCTTAAAGACCTTAAGAAGTAGACCTAAACTATAATAAATCCATAATAACGAGAGCACATCGGTGTGGATCTACGCGAAGGCCTGATAGCCATGAAGAGGAGAGCGGGGTGCAGAGCAGTTCGCGACCCTTCCACTCCACATCTAGACATCCCAAGCGTGTGGAAACCTGGTTCTAGCACCCTTCCCTACTACCTCGGGTGAGACTTCAATCCGCACTCCGTGGGCTGTTGCCGAAAGGGCCTGTAGCGCAAGATTTTTTTGGCTAAATAACTCTTCAAAACCTAGGTGAAGCCCCTATATTCCAACAAATGGTTCCATTGTCAGGACCAAGATCTGCCTAAGGAGTGTCTAATGTCGAAATAAGGGAACCCTACAAAAAAAAAGGATTGAAGAGTGCTTGGATCAAAAGTTGTACGAGTTTGTAGTTGGCCTTAGCACACCTTCCGCCAAACCAGAAATCATATGGCAAGCGCGATCAAGTTTCCTGTATTCAAAGGAGTAGGAAGTGAAGATCCAGAACAGTTTTGGTTCATAATAAGAGTAGTGTGGGAAGCGCACGAAGTTATGGATGATAACATCAAAAAGGCTACCCTGGTAAGTGCACTGCAGGATTATGCGCTGACTTGGTATATTAAGCACTCTAGCGATCACCCTAATGCTAGGATAGTAGAGATCTGGGATGCATTGAGCAAGGAGTTGAGCCGGCCGAAATCGGAGACGCAGTCAATAATAGGGTTCAAGGAGATCATGATGCTGCCTGGTGAAACCCCTTGGGACCTGGATCTGAGACTAAAGATTATGATCCAAGAAGCTAACATGATGCTCACAGATGCACAACACCACACGTGGTTTGTGGCATCTTTGATGCCACATCTGAGGATGGCACTATCATAACAAAAGATCTCGACCCAGGCTGAAGCATTAGAAATAGCGATGAGGTTGCATGAGACTCCAATACAGGATATTGGGTTGGGAGTTCAGCAGATCCACGTGCAAATAAAAAACCTATGCATAGAGATGCAGAGTTTGAAACAGGAGAAGGCACCGAGGACCAAATCACCCAAAGAAGTGTGGTGCATAAAATGTAAAGGCCAAGGCCATGATAAGGATCATTGTCAGATATTTGCAAATTATTTAGCAAGGGGGGGACCAATGCCATTGCGACCAGAGGCATAGGTAGGGCCAAGCACGGCACCCTCACTCTAGTGCACGATCTGTTAGGTGGGAGGAAAGCACACCAAAAACAACTGTCACCTATTGCAAAAGTTTACCTAGACCCCCCAACAACTATTTTGCAATATTTACAGATCAGTGGGCCACAATGAATGAGATTGTCATAGTTATGAATTATTGATGGATCGAAAACCTGCCTACAGGATGCAGACTGAGGTGCAAGGTCAGGATCCAGCCGCAGTGATGGCACGTGGTGGGTTCCAGGGGCAACGACAAAGACGGGGAGGAATGGGGCAAGGAAGGGGTCACAAGAAGCCAATCTGTTATAACTGTGGTAGACCGGGGCACTATGCGCGTGACTGTACCAACCCAACTAGAATATCATACCCCTACTGTGAACAGTTGGATCATGAAATGATAGATTGCCCCACGTTGATAGCGCAAATATGCGAAAAAGGGCCGCTCAACCTACGTCGATGCAGAACGTCCAATTGATGAGGTCTGAATCGTGCGAGGAATACCCCAACATGAACATGATGCTCAAAAGTGGTGTGGCTATAGAGAAGGATAAGGGGAAACTAACCAAAGAAGACGTACGGGTTGGCAAGGAGGCATGTCTCGAAGCTAGGAAGAGCTTTGCGGAAGTCTCTACCCCAGGTAGTAAGGATCAACCCATTCTGGAAATGGATCCCTTGATGCTAACTACATTTTTAGAGACATGCATGAAATTACTTCACAACAATAAGGTGGTTAAGGGATTACAAGAGTTGATAACCAAGTGCGCAGGGTCGGGTGAACCTCACGTAGTCTGAAAATTGGGAAAACATGCCTTGTGCACTCGAAGGGAAATGTGATTAACGTTGTAGATTGGCGACTATGAGATGGATCAGATCATTCTAGATTTAGGATCGGATGCAAACATGCTACCTAAACAGACTTGGGAATGCATGGGAAAGCCCACATTGTAATGGTCTCTTATCCAATTGCAGATGGCGAACCAAAAAAATATTTTGCCCATGGGGAGACTGCAAGGAATCACAGTAGATATAGAAGGTGTGAGCACACAAACGGATTTTGAGGTAATAGAAATCGTGGATGACAATAGCCCTTACCTTGCGTTATTAGGGATAGATTAGGCCACAGATATGAAGAGTGTCATTATTTTAAAGAACCAAAAGATGATATTTGAGAAGAAGTCTCTACACATAGTCGTTTCACTAGACCCAACTGAAAGAGCACACTACACTGAACTTGTACACGACGAGGAAATGGATAAGGGCTTGGATCATATCTACAAGATAACTGTGTGAGATTAGGATTAGGTAAATCTGACTGTAGAAGGAAGGGTATCGTGGGAATGCACAAAGGCCTGCAATTCAGACTCAGATGAAGAAGATGAACGATGGCATAATTGATTGAACATAGTAACAACGTTAAACTACAACATGATGACTAGGTCATTGTATTGCGTAAAATCTCAAGATCGCGAGCTACCGATGTATGATGGGATGATAGCGGTGGAAGAATTCCTAACCAAGTTTCAAAGCGTAGTACCAGAACACCAGCAGTTTGATGCATTCAAATGGGCATTACGTATGATGCCAGTACATTGGTGGGGAACACATGAAGGAACCTTTGAAGACTGGCACAGCTACTGGTGGATGACGCATATAAGGTTTGAGAAGCCAGAAATACGAATAATTGAGAAATATGATGGACGTGATGATCCATGCATGCATCTCACTAGATGGACCCAAGCATATGGAGAAGAACCCTAGCCAGAGTGGGTACACTTATTTTATCATACCTTGGATGTCATCCCAAGGAACTGGTATACTGAAACAAAACTCTGACATGGTATAGGTGGATGGGATATCTTGCATGAAGGGTTTTTATTAGCATTCTTATTTGAGGACCAATGGATGGATACTGTTGACAATGCGTTACAAGTTGTGAAGGCCACCATTTTCAAAGTACCAATGGAACCAGAAGAAATAGTGCAGCTAGATTGGTTGCGTCAGTTGAACCAGGCCCTAGAATGTTACAGTGTGTAGATTGAAGATGAGGAGAATGATCCCAGAAACATCAATATTCTGGAAACAGAGGGGAGTCGCAAGGTTCGCGGACCAGAAATCGAGGACCCCGACATCACTGCACTGCTGAAATCCAAACAAGTAAACATTGGTACGGAGGAAGAGCCAAAGTATGCAACGCTTGGGGATTACTGGGATGATGCTACAGTGGAAAAGGTCACCGAATTACTTTGAGAATATCAATTTATTCCCAAACAAAATCACGGAGCTAAAGGGGATCCTCGGAAACCTATGAATGGTGAAGATAACTCTGAAGCCAGACGCAAAGCCAGTCAAGCAGAAGCCTTATCAGTTGAACCCAAAATATAAAGCAAAGGTCCACGAAGAATTAGACAAAATGCTTGCAATAGGAATAATCGAACCAGTGGAGGAATCCGACTGGGTAAGTCCTATGGTTATACTGGAGAAAAAACAGAAGGGAGAAATTTGCATCTGTGTGGACCTTAAGAAGCTCAATGATTCATGTGTTAACGATCCATTCCCGATGCCATTTACAGATGAAGTACTGGAAAATGTGGGGTGACAGGAAGCCTACTCCTTCACAGACGGTTTCTTGGGGTACCGCCAGATCAATATTGCGTCAAAAGATTGGAGTAAAATGACTTTTGCAACCGAGTGGGGTTGTTTTCAGTACACGATGATGCCCTTTGGACTAAAGAATGCACCAGCAATATTCTTGCACGTCGCGGTAGCTGCATTCAAGGAATTTATACGTAAGTTTTTAGAGGTATATCTTGATGATTGGATCATCTTTAGGCTGGTCAAGAAACATATTGCGAGCCAACGGTTAATGTTGGATACTTGCTGATGGCACCAAATTGCACTAAATCTAAAGAAGTGTATTTTCCTCATCCCCTTCGGGAACCTGCTCGGCCACGTGGTCTACAAGCAAGGCCTGATGGTAGACCCAACGAACATTGTTGTCATACTCAACCTGCAAGCTCTGCGAAGTGTCAAACAACTATGCGCCATGCTAGGACATGCTGGTTACTATCGAAAGTTCATAAAGAGCTACGGACAGATCACGGTACCAATGGAACAGTTGTTGAAAAAGGATGCTACTTATTGTTGGAATGAGGAATGTAACAAAAGTTTGGAAACTCTCAAGGAAAAGATGGCATCAGCTCCCATTTTGGTCTTTCCAAAATGGGACATCGAATTTCACGCACATGTTGACGCGTCATGTATAGCGCGGTACTCACACACAAAGGAGCGGAAGGAATTAATCACCCGATCGCATTCGTTAGTTGACGATTGTCTAATGCTGAAAAGAACTACTCCACTACTGAGCATGAGGGGTTGGTGATGGTATACGCGCTCCAGAAATACCGCCACTATCTACTCAGGGGACACATTAAGATGTAGACTGATCATTCCATGTTAAAATACTTAGTGAATAAGCCTATGTTGGGGGGGTGCATTTGTAGATGGTTGTTATTGTTTCAAGAATATGATTTTGAAGTCATCGTAAAGTTGGGACGTCTAAATGTAGGCCCAAATCACCTATCCTGAATTGAGAATGATGAAGAGCCCACAAATTTAGAGGAGGGACTACTTGATGCACAGCTCTATGTAGTGCGTGTCACGGATGGTTACTTTGAGGATATAATCCACTTCTTAACCACAGGAGCCATGCCGCAGGGGTATTCTATTCATCATAAGAAAGAACTGGTGATATGCGCAGCAGAATTTACTGTTATTGCAGGACACCTCTACAAAATGGGTAACGATGAAATATTACTCAGATATGTACTTGAATTCGAACGAGGAGAGATCCTTGCCGAAGCACATGGGGGGGTTGCAGGAGGACACTATGTGGGATGCACCACAGCACAAAAGATTCTTCGCACTGGACAATGGTGGCCAACCCTACATCGAGACTCAAAATGATACTGTCGGGTCTGTGACGTATGTCAACGGACTGGGAAACCATCGCAGAGGGATGAAATGTGGCTCAAGCCACAGATGATGCTGCAACCATTTGAAAAATGGGCAATCAACTTTGTGGGGCCTATCACACCTCAAGGAAAGACGGGTGTGCACTATGTCATCACCACGACAGAATACTTGACCCAATGGGCAGAAGCACAGTTAGTTAGGGACTACACGGCCGCTACAACTACGAAATTTTTGTTCGAGAATGTGTTGACATGGTTTGGATGTCAAAAAATTATAATGATCAACTATGGAACGCACTTCCTGAATGAGACTATTAGCACACTTACTAAGGAATTCCAGATATTTCATCAATAGAGTACACCATACCATCCACAAGCGAATGGGACCATCGAAGCATTCAACAAGATTTTGGAGACAACATTGACCAAGGTATCTAATGCACAGTGAAATGATTGGGACTTGCGTGTACCTACCATGCTATGGGCATACCGAACCACATGCAAGAAGCTGACGGGCCAGACACCTTTCCGGCTAGTCTATGGCATGGAAGCCATAATGCCAATGGAATACATTGTACCTAGTTTGCGAATAGCAGCAATAACAGGCATGGAAGACCACGGGGCTTTGGAAGAAAGGCTCGCACAACTGGAAGAACTTCAGGAGGAACGATTTTTGGCCAAATTCCATCAACAAGTACAGAAGCAGCGAAAAACGTCTTGGAATGATCGCCATATCAAGTTGCACACATTCAAAGAAAATGATATAGTATTACTATATGAAAGTAAGTTCAAGAAATTCCCTGGAAAGCTCCGTATGCATTGGTTGGGACCCTATGTAGTCAAAGAATTCACAGATGGAGGCACGGTCTAGCTTGCCAAGCTTAATGGAGAACCCTTCCTGGGCAAAGTAAATGGCAGTCGCCTAAAGCTCTACATAGGTGGGTCGACCGCCTGACTAATCAATCGAGGAACAGGCTCACCACTCTAGCCAGTTGAAAGAGAGCACGGGACAATAAAGCAGCCTGGGGGGGAGTTGTGCAACAACACGGGTGCACGTAGACTTGGTATGTCACAAGGGGCATAGTTGCACAGAAGGGGCTATGCTGCTATGTGGACAAGCAGAGAAGTGATCGTTGTTGTCACTGTTCATGACAAGATGTCTAAGTCACAGTGAAAATGAATGGGTAGTAGGAAATTAAAAGATGAGGTACGAGCCAAATCTGGAATGATCTGCGTAGGCTTAACGTTACAGCGCTAGAAAAGGAGGGAACGACGGAATTTGAATTTCAAAATGCTTATAATCACAAGGGGGCATCCACTGAACGATCTGTGGTTTCTTCCCACCGGTATGGACCTACCCAGCATTAACGCCAAAAGAGTAAGCTCAGGGGTTGGAATATGGCCAATGGAGATGCAAGACTGTCTAGATAGTGTGGTGTCGACAACTATGGGTGCCATGAAAAATTCAGCACCAACAGTAGAGGATGTACCGGAACTTCTTAGACACGAAGCAAAACTGGTCTGGATGCCACTGCCTACCCCATGGGCTGGCCGACAACCCATCAAAGATAAGGGAAACACTGTGAATATGAAGACAAATGAGTCAATTACAGTTAACAGTTCATCTCTAATGTACTGTGAAGATTGGGATCTCGTGGACAACAACACATTTCTTGCAAAAATGCAACACAAGCTATAGTAGAAAGTGTGTATAGTAGACCAGATATTGGAAATTTGCTGCCATGGCATGAAGAATTCCCATATGCGGCACCCCAGCTTGAGCTAAAATCCTATGAGGGGGTGCTCTATGTTAACCGAGCAAAGCAGAATCAACATCATCGATTGTGCGAGCTAGTAGAGGCAATGGAGCAGGAGCTTGAAGAAGTGTTGCATGAGACAAAGAGGAAGTAGCATAACGTAGTGCATCACTCATAGGGATGGTGGGCCATGAAGCCTTGGCAGCACATATCACTGCACCTACGAGTGACTCGGGATGAGTCATGATTATTGTGTTGGGGGCTTGTTGGATAGCGGAGGCCCCGCATAATGGTTTTGGGGCATGAAGACCATAAGTTAGGGTAATGATATTGTAAAAGTTCCGTGAAGTGCGTGGAGCGTGAAATGTAATAGATCGAGTCAAAGGGTTGTCTGCCCAAAAGTAATATAAAATAATAGGAAGTGATTCAGCTTGTGGACCATGGGAATGTATAAATAGAGCGAGGCTCTAAGGGTAGAGGTGGCTTTTTGGAATATCTAACATTATGGGTTTATGAAGGCATTTTTCTCTCTTCGTCTATAAGTTCAAGTCAAGGGTGTTGATAGATAGATAGAGGCTTTGTAGCTGTGTGCATAGAGGCCTGGTAGAGTCCACAGTTGTGTGTGCAAACTCCTGTAGCTGACTGTGCAGGGTATGGGGTGGATTGTAATGAAGTAAAGACAATAATAAAGATAAGTTGATTCTGAAGTATTGCAGATTTGGCTACATTTTATATTTATGCATATGTTATGATCTAAATGTTTCTGTTTAGGATATATGCTTATATATGATTGCGCACATTGGTTATTTATGTTAAATGTTTTCTTAAAGACCTTAAGAAGTAGATATAAACTATAATAAATCCATAATAACTAGATCACATCGATGTGGATCTATGTGAAGTTCTGATAGCCGTGCAGAAGAGCGCAGGGCGTAGAGCAGTTTGCAACCCTTCCAGACCACATCTAGACATCCCAAGGGTGTATAAACTTGGTTCCAGAACCCTCCCCTACTACCTTGGGTGAGACTTCAATTCACGCTCCACGGGTTGTTGCTAAAAGGGTTGGTAGTGCGGGATTTGTTTGGCTAAATAACTCTTATGAACTTGGGTTAGGCCCCTATAAGCCAACACCAGTCCAAACTTCTTCAGGGATACCACCATCTAAGTCTATAGTTGGAGATCTATTTATGAGGTAGCAAGTGGTCCTGACTACTTCAGCCCAAAAATTATTCTCCAAACTGGAATTGGACAACATATTTTGCACCTTTTCCATAATGGTGCAATTCATCCTTTCTACAACACCATTCTGTTGAGGAGTACTAGGCACAGTCTTCTCATGCTTTATGCCATACCTGTTACAATATTCCTTAAATGAATTAGAGCAATATTCTCCACCATTATCTGTTCTTAAACACTTGAGAAATTTGATAGTCTCTCTTTCAACAACAACATGAAATTTTTCAAATACTCCAAACACTTCACTTTTACTTTTCATAGGATATGCCCAAACCTTCCTAGATGCATCATCTATAAATGTTACAAAATATGATGCTACTCCTAATGATTTGATGTTAACAAGCCCAAACACATCTGAGTGTACCAATTCTAACACATTTTTCTTTCTATCGTGGCTACCTCTAAAGAATGAAACCCTTCTTTGTCTACCATATATACAATGCTCACAAAGATCAAGATTATAGGATTTCAAACCTAGTAATAAATTTTTATCAACAAGGATTTTTAACCCCTTCTAGCTCATGTGACCCAAACGCTTATGCCACAAATCTGTTGAATTTCCTTCTTTTGTGATAGCAGCCAAATCTGATTTTCCTATCAGTGTCTTCAATGTGTATAATGTTCCTATCTTGTGTCCTTCGGCCAGGACCAATGCACCTTTGCTAATTTTCCAGCCTCCTTTTCCAAAGCTTGTGGAATAGCCTTCATCATCCAGTTGTCCCATAGAGATTAAACTCATGCGCATTTCTAGTCCATGCCTGACTTGTTTCAACAATATATCTTGTCCATATTTCATATTGATTTGGACATCTCCCACTCCAACAATACTGCAAAAATGGTTATTCCCCAAATGCACTCTACCATAATCACTAAGATTATATGAAACAAAAATTTGCATGGGGTTACATGGTGAGATGCCCCAGAGTCGCGGATCCAATCAAAGCTACTACTAGATGTATATACATATGCATCATCTACTAAAATAGTAAACAACACATCACCATCTATGGCTACAGCAGTAGTCTCACCTTCATTTGTGTTGGATGGCTTGTGATTTGTACTAGACAGTCTCTGATCCTTTTGTCCTTTCTTTCAGAGTCAACATTCTTTCTTCATCTGCCCGAGTTTGCCACAATGAAAACAGATGATCCTGCCTCTCCTTGATTTTGATCGGCCTCTTGATCTTGATCGCCCTTGCCAGCCTCGATCCATTCTCCTACCACAATCAGCTAGAGCTAGAGCCTCTCCTCCCTAGTTTTCCTCAATTGAATTGCATCGCATCTCCTCATTCATTAAACTACTGCTGACATCAACAAAATTTATGGTCCCTATAGTTTTTGAAGTGCTTATAGCTACAATTAAATTTTCCCAACTGTCTGGCATAGAACACATTAGCAAAATGGCTCTAATTTCATCATCTGAAATGATTTTTACAGAGGCAAGTTGATTAGTAATAATATTAAATGCATTCAAGTGCTCAGCAACTGAAGCACCCACCTTCATTTTGAGATTATAAAGCTTTTTTATCAAGAACACTTTGTTTGATGTGTTATTCTTCTCATATAGATCATGGAGCTTCTTCCATAATCCTTCTGTCCTCTTTTCTCTGGACACATTGAAATAAACATTCTTTGCTAAATATTGGCGGATTGTTGCAATCGTCTTTCTATCTAGCTTATTCCACTCTTCATTTGTCATCGATGAGGGTTTCTTTGTTGTGCCCTCAATTGGAAAATATTGATCCTTCAAAATCAGTATATCCTCCATCTGTGATTTCCATAGGGAAAAATTAGCCCTGCTCAACTTCTCCATATCTGTAACTGTTGTCTCCATTTTCAAGATATTGATGCCCAAACTCCACTTAAAAATAAGACTTTAATTATTACTCTTTAAAATTTAGTAATAATGACCTTCCTCCTTTTAAAATACCCTTTTCAAAATTCCTGCTCCTTTTAAAATATACTTTTCAAAATTCCAACATATAATTATATATGTTTCACAATAAATATAAAAAACATATATAATGTTTTAAACTTTTCACATTTCACACATACATATTTTGGTTTGAGAAAAAACTTGATGTATGTGCAAGCTTGATGTAAAAAAAAATTATGAACACCACGTTTCAACTCCAATCTCCATGGATCTCCACGTTTCAAACTCCAACAACATGTTTCAACATAGGTCCATGACCTTGTTTTTCTCACAGCAACTATCTTTTAGTTCTAGCATTTCTCAGTTATTTCTGGATAGATCCTTCAATAGTTCCAGAGGTAACAACCAACGTTTTAACAAACGCTGCCAGAGTAAGGTGATGGAACTAAGAATCTTGCACAGTGGATATTTGACCCTAGCTTTGATACCAGTTGTTAGTTCAGAGCATACATCACACACAGCAGATTTATACTTGGAGACTTAGACGGCAATAGCAAAGAATAAGTTCAGAGATAGAAAAATGGAGAAACAACAAGATTACTCCATCAGAAATAGCATAATAGATAAAACAATCACTAGAGAACAAAAATCACTTTGCATTATGTAACAGGCCTGAACCTTGGCTTGCTTTCCTTGGCCAGAGAAATTACAAATTTATAGAGGCTGAAGAAGGATCTAGAATCCTGCATGTGATTTAGATGCAGATCCAAAAACTAATGGTGGTGTAGAAGGATCTAGAATCTTGCATGTGATTTAGATGGAGATCTAGAAACTAATGGCAGTGTAGAAGGATCTAGAATCCTGCATGAATTTGGCTTCATACTTTACCTCAAAATGTTGTTGTAAATCCACTATAATATAGTATAAATCCCCAAGGGGAAGACAATACTATCCTAGTTGAGGCTCTTGATTTGATTGTCACTAATGTCCAATCATAATTCTATTGATGTCTCGATTTGATTATCACCAATTTCCAATCATAACTCTATTAATGTCTCGAATGTGCCAATAGATTTAAGACCAATCTCATTGAATCTCTTTAGTGTAATGCTCAAGATTTATATAAAAGTTACTCTCTGTGTATCTATGTTACCAAAAACTAGACATGACAGTTGTTTTAAGGTTTTGCATTCAAGAAACTAAAGAGAAAAAAATGTTAAAATTACTTTAAAAACTTATTTACTAGATTAACTGTTTAGCTTGAGCTTGAGCAACTATACTTCCAAAAATTTACTAAAATAATTGTTTAGCTTGAGTTTGAGCAATAATGCTTCCAAAATCTATAAAAGATATCAATTTGTTCAGATTTTTTAAATCCATAACCTAACCTTCCAAAATAAGTGATGTGCTTTGATAAATACTTATGGTGTGTTTCACATACAATAGATTTATTTTGTTTTGTTTATTATATTTATTTATTTTTCCTTGATTAAGGGGAAATTTATTTAACATCGTTTAGTACCTCAAAACAATTAAAAATAATACAATTTCTACCAAAGGTGGTTGAAATTTCTAGGTATGCGCAATAATGAATTATGTCTCAGATATGACCTAAATTTCCAAACCCAACCAACAACATATTAATGAACTATTTCCTTTAGCATGCAACAAAATAAAACACCAACAACAAATTAACAATTTAATGAATGGAACAAAATACTTCTATACGTCATCTTCGCTTTTAATTATATGTTGAGTGGTGATTGCTCTATATTGGGAGCCATAGATTTATGCATTTAGGTGGATGAATGAGGAAAGCTCTTTATCACCTTGTACAAAAGATTGTTGGTTATAATAATAAGAAGTAAAAATCTCGGTTATAGAATTAAATTCAGATTCACTCTAGAAAGTTTGCAGTCAAATTCTTCGTCTATCATCCATGCAGCAACATCCCCTATTGGACAGTCACCGATTTCATTCAATAATTATCTAACATAACTAATAACACCCAACTAAGTCTTTTTCATTAGGTAGACATTCCATAAACCTATTGAAAATCCATATTGACACTGATCCAGCTTCACAGATTTGCAAGTTTCATTCCATGATAATACAAAATGAAACTAAAGATATTAACCTCTTGACATTTAAAAACACAATGAATCATTACTTCAATCATTGAAAACTTATTCAGCTGAAAATGTTCCTCTATGTTGTGCAACTGGAAAACGAAACTAGATGTCTACATGCAGTGTGTTTTGTGCAATGTGTTTTTGGGGCAGGAGTTAACCAGAGATGGTAGCAGGAGTTTCTAAGAGTTAACAGAGGAGAAACTGATGATGAATAAACCTTGTGGCATCAAACCTCTATAAGAAACAACCAGTTTCTGGAAAAACAAATTTCGCACCAACAAAGACAAGAACAAGCATTGGGAATGATGTTTTCCATACCGTCTCATTTCTAATGTGTTTTTCTCCATGAACAATGGCCTCTGACATGTTTCCAGTAACAGAGTTATGTATTGCACAAAAATTTAATGTCCTAGTGCCAGTGATAAGTGTACATTTGGTAGCTTCTAAATGTCAATCCATCAACAAGTAATGTGGATAGCTCTAATAACCTAGATAACTATAGTCATAGCGATGTTAATTCTCATAATGAACATAAGTAAACTACCCAGTGGATGAGACAAAATGGAAGGCCTTTCCTCTAATTCTCCATATCCCAAAAAGACACATACAAAATGTGTACATGTATCACCTTATTTGTGAGCAGCTGCAATAGCTTTTGTTGACTATGGATAGGAACTATGCTTGGTTGAATGTGAATCATGGTATCATGGTTGCATTAAATGGCATGAATATTACCTGAGAAGAGCTTCACATAGCTTTGTTGATTATGGATGGAGACTATGCTTTTCTAAATGTGATTCATAGTTCCTTGGTTAAATGGCATGGAAGTTTTACATATGTTGGGTGGCCATAGGAGGTTATTCCATTCCTAACAGTGTGATGAGAGGATTCATTTCTACTTTTAAATATAAGTAGGCCACAAAAATACTATGTACAACCACAAAATGGAATGCATATGGCTAGTTAGTTGCACAATGACCTGACAACACTCACAATAGTGGCAGGATTTGTATGTTAAATATTGGGATGTGATTTAGTAGGAAAGAGATGTTTATTGTCATGTAAGGATTAGTTGTTATTAGATTATTGGTCCCATTAAGCCACCAAAACATGACACATATAATCGATCTTTGAACAAAAATATATAATATTAAGTGCTAAAATAATTTAAATTATGTGCAAAACTTTTCTATATGTTGATTGGCCCAATAGCTATCCATAAATAGTATTTTTTTTTTAAGTACAAAACATATTGTCCCAACTACCTCCAAGTATTTTTAACATATGAAACAAATAAAACTACAAAATATCTTTAATAGTCTAATCCACCAGTACAAGGTACCCATCACTTTAACCCCCACTTAACCCAATTGGACCTAAATATCTCAAGTCATATTCATATCTAAAAATGTATAGGGTTGATGGATGTCAACCATAATTGCATGGTTAGTCAAGAATTCAACTCAATGATTTCAATAAATAACATCCAATCCATTAAATTCCCCTATTAAACACATCAAATCACTAGGATTATTGGGATGGGGTCCCCCGGGTCAGTTTTGGGGTTAAGATAACCTAAGCTTTGATACATTTTTGTAACTAATGTAAAGTATTCACTATTTGTGGATGTAGAGCACGCAGATGATTAGGAGTCAAAAGGGTTTAGCCTCTTGTTGTAGATTAGGAGTCAAAGGGGTTTATCCCCTTGTTGTATGTAAATATTGAGTTGGTTTTGAGATCCACCCATGGTCCTTGGACCATGGTATTATATGAAAAAGGCTATAAAAAGGTGTGCCTTAGATAGTCTAAGGCATGGTTTTGATGAAAAGGATGGAATCTTAGAGGAGTGATAGTGAAAAGAAGTGGATCAGATAGGAGGAGAAAGGCTCTACAGCTGAGTGCGTAAAGGCTTAGGTAGAGTCTGCAGCTGAGTGTGTGGACCCCTGTAGCTGAGTGAGCAAGGTAGTTTTGAGTTTGTAATATTGAATTGGAGATCAATAAATACAATTTCCAAATAATTCTTGTGTACTTTTGTTTACTTCTATTTATGATATATGATGTCAAAAAATAAAATGTTTTATGAAATATTGATTGAATGATGCGTGATTCTGTTGAATAACTGTTAATGATGCGTGCAATGCATGTTTAAGTAAGTTTGCAAAGCCTCTCATGAATTCTCTAGTATTTACTAATAACCTAAGTAAATCTAAGTGAACCCTAACATAGGATTGCTTTCTGATGTGCATAAGTAGATATATTGACTGTTAAAGGCCCAAAAAGACTAATCGTAGACCTTTGCAAAGGTCTAAAGGCCACTTTAACATAGTTGTAGCAATGTGCCCTAAGAGGTGTCAATTTGCACGAAGGCATATCTAAGGCACTAAAAGACATCACACTAGTCTTTGGATGCATAAACTTGGTTCTTGCATCCCCCCCATACTGCTTCAGGTGAGACTACAGCCTGCACTACGTGGGTTGTTTCCGAAAGGGCAAGTAGTGTAGGGATTTGTTGGTTGGCGCAAATAACTCTAAACTTGGGTCAGGACCCCCTAAGCCAACAAATGGTTTTGTTTCCGGGACCAGGCTCTGCTTGAAATAGATGTGTGATGTCGCATCACTAGAATCTGACCAAGAAGGAAATTGAAAAGTGGTTGGATCTGAAGATTCACAAATTTGCAGTGCAAGAAAACAAGAATCCGCGCCTATCAAAGGAACAATGGTTGAATAGGTATCTTTATATAGAGATACATGAGATCCTCTTCTACACCTTTCCGATTGAAATGAATGAGTGGTTGGCTAAATTGACAGACATTCAAGGAATGTGGAAGCTCGATAATCCTATAGTGTGGACTCCAGAGTTACTGTGATGGTTAGAAGCTTTTGAAAACAATATCGCGTGGGTTGTCGATCATTGGCTCGATCAAATTATAGGAGGGTTTGTTACAGAATTCACAGTTGATACCTCAGTCAGTTACATCGAAGTGGAGTGGAGATTTTTCAAAGGGCCATGAGGTAAGTATTTAAGATCTTTGAATACTTGGATTAAAATGTTGTTGTTTGAAAAATGGCCTATTTCATTGCCTTAATGTTCGAAGCTACACGAAGTGGAAGACTCTTTAGAAACCACGAAGGAACAGGGCCAGAGTATAGTCCATTGATTGGACCTCCTTTAAGTGATGATGAAGGGGTTGAATGGACTCTGTCATGAAGTGATGTTCAACTAATCCCTGAGGGGATTCATAGAATAAATCATCTATCCACTCCACCTTTGCCTCCACCTCCACTGCATATACCTTCGCCCACACCTCCACCTCCACCACCACCATCTGACATGGTGAACATGATGAAATTACCGATCTTCAAGGGAATAGGGAGTGAAGATATAGAGAAGTTTTGGTTTGTTTCGAATGTTTTGTGGACAACACAATAGATTACTGATGATAATATAAAGAAGGCATAGTTGGTTACGCTCTGCAATATCGCGCGCTAACATGGTATATTAAGTATTGTTCTGATAATTCTCTTGCATCACTAGCCAAAACTAAGGCAGCTTTGAATAAGGACTTTAGTAAGCCTAAGTTTGGCTCACAGTCATTAATTGGATTTAAGGAGATCGTAATGAGGGTCGATGAGATTTCATGGGAATTAGATCAAAGGTTGAAGTACCAAATTTGAGAAGCTAATATGAAACTCTCAAATAGTCAGCATCGCGAATGGTTTATATCTTCACTTATGCCCCACCTTTGAATTTCCCTATCACAACAGAAGATAGGAACACAGTCATAAGCCTTGGAAATTTTGATGATGTTGCATGCAATGCCTATTCAGGGCGTGACCTTGGGGGTACAACAAATCCACTCTCAATTACAAATCTTGCACTCATAATTGCAGAGCTTGAAAAAATACAAGGAGACTAAACCAGAGATGCGTGCAGAAGTCTGGTGTTTAAAGTGAAAGAGCTAGGGGCACAATAAACACCATTATCCCATGTACTTGAATTGTATTATAGGAGGGGGACCAATTCCCCTGAAGCCAGAAGCTCCCCCAAGGCTGAGCTTGGGGTTGCGCTATGGTGTGCTATTTTTCAAGTTGTTGGACAACATGTGACAGATAATTGGCATTTACTTCAAAAGTCTTTCCATACACCTCAACAGTTATTCTATAACTTCTACAAATTGGTGGGTCACTATGAGCACCACTGTCGAAGCTACGAGTTGATGATGGAAAGAATGCCTACATATTGGATGCAAGAAGAAACTTGTCCTCTAGATCAAGGTATCATAGGGGTGCGTAGAGGTTATCAGAGATGAGGACAAGGTCGAGGAGGAGGAGGACCTGGTAGAGGTTGAGATCAGCTCATCTGCTACAACTATGGAACGCCAGGGCACTATGCGTGAGACTTCCAGAATCAGACACACTTATCATTTCAATATTGCAGCTAGTTTGACCATACCATAGAGGATACCTGATGTTGATAGATAAAATGCAAGAGAAGAAAGCACAGCCTTAGCAACCTACGCAGAACTTACAAATGAAATAAGGATTTGTGTAGATCTGCGAAAGATTAATGATGCGTGCATCCACGACCCATTTCCGACATTGTTTACAGATGAAGTGCTAGACAATGTTGGAGGGTAGGAGGCCTACTCATTTACTGATGGGTTCCCTGGGTATCATTAGATCAAGATCGCGCCAGAGGATATGAGCAAAATGACCTTCGCGATGAAATGGGGTTGTTTTTAATACACTTTGATTCCATTTGGACTTAAGAATGCAACCATGATATTTTCTCGCGTAGTCATCGCAACATTCAAAGAGTTCATTCATAAGTTCCTGGAAGTATATTTTGATGATTGGACAGTGTTTGGATTAGTAAAGAACCATGTAGCAAGCTTGCACCTAATGTTGGATACGTGTCGTAGAAACCGAATCACGCTGAATTTGAATAAATGCATATTATGTGTTCCCTTTGGGATCTTGCTAGGCCACGTGGTGTGCAAGAAAGGATTGATGGTGGATCCTGTGAAGATTGGAGTCATTATGAATTTGGAGGCCTCGAGGAATGTTTAGCAGTTGCATGCAATGCTAGGACATATGGGATATTATAGAAAAATTATCAAAGCCTATGCTCAAATTAATGCACCCATGGAGAAATTGTTGAAGAAGGATGTGACATTCTGTTGGGATGAAGAATGTCAGCACAGCTTAGATTTATTGAAATAAAATATGGTCACCACACCAATCTTGGTATTCCCTGATTGGTAAAAGTAGTTTCACGTACATGTGGATGCCTCTTGCATTGCATTGGGTGTAGTGCTAACACAGGCCAGTGAAGGAAAAATGGACCATCCTATAGCCTCCATGAGTAGGAAATTATTGAAGGCGAAGAAAAATTATTCAATGACAGAGCGTGAAGGGTTGGCTATGGTGTACGCATTGCAACAATTTCAGGCATTATCTATTAGGAGGGCCCTTCAAGATGTACATAGATCATTTAGCCTCGAAATACCTGGTAAATAAGCATGTGTTAGGGGCAAACATCTACAGATGGATTCTTCTATTTCAGGAGTATGACTTTGAAGTCATTGTGGATCCAAGGACGTTGAATGCAGGACCTGACCATATGTCACAAATCGAAACAAGAGAGGAACCTAATAATCTGGAGGAAGGGTCATGAGATGCGTAGCTCTTTGCGGTGCATGTAGTAGACAGTCATTTTGAAGATATTATTCACTTCTTGACTATGGGGATGACATCGGAAGGGTATACAAGCCAACAAAAGAAGGAACTAGTAGTGCGCACAACATATTTTTCAATTATTGCGGGACATATGTATACAATGGGCGTAGATGAAATATTGCAAAAATATGTGGCAGATTTTGAGAGGGATAGAATTCTCGCTAAAGCTCATGGAGTAGCTACTGGAGGCCATTATGTAGGCAAGGCAGCTGTGCAGAAAATTTTGTGCACAGGTCTATTATGGCCAATGCTATATAAGGATTCCAAGTCGTATTGTAAGGCATGAGATGCATGTCAAAGAATTGGTAGACAATCATGAATGGATGATTTCCCACTACATCCTCAAGTATCTTTGTAGCCATTTGAGAAATGGGCGATTGATTTCGTTGGGCCAATTCAAGCCCTGGGAAAGAAAACAAGTCAGCGCTATATTGTAACCATGACAGAATATCTAACCAAATGGGAGGAAGCACAGCTGGTGAAGGATTGTACAGGGGCTGCAGCAGCAAAGTTTTTATTTGAGTGTGTCTTAACTAGATTTGGCTGCCTGAAAGTGTTGATGAGTGACAGAGGTACACACCTTCTAAACGAAGCAATCAGTACGTTGACTAAAGAATTACAAGTCTAGCATCAAAAGAGTACACCATATCACCCACATGCCAATGGAACCATTGAAGCGTTCAATAATATTTTGGAGAACATGCTGACGAAGATCTGCAACATGTAGTGAAATGACTAGGATGTTCACATATCTGCAATGTTATGGGATTATAGGACTACTTGTAAGAAGCTAACAGGGAAAAAACCATTCACATTGGTATATGGTGTAGAATCTATAATGGCGATGGAGTATATTATGCCTAGTCTACGCATAACATCTCTCACAGGTATGGCGAATCGTGAGGCCTTGGAGAAATGGCTCGTGCAGCTGATGGAGCTCTAAGAGGATCAATTTTTGGTAAGATTTCATCAACAAGTATAGAAGGAACTCGAAAAGGCATGGCACGACTGCCACATCAAGCTTCACACATTCAAAGGTAAACGATCTTTTCCTATTGTATGATAGTAAATTCACTAAATTTCTAGGTAAATTCCAAATGAATTTGATAGGGCCATACATTATCAAAGAAATTATGGATGGAGAAGCAGTTTAGCTCACGAAGTTGAATGGGGAACCTTTTATGGGAAGAGTGAATGGGAGCAGATTGAAGTTGTATACAGGGGATCCTGCGTAATGACTATATGGTGGAAGGGTAGTCTTAGTGCTCTAGGCAGTTGCAAGGAAGCGCGGGACTATAAACTACACTGCCCAGTTTGGAGGACAATATAGCGAGTAGGTTATGTGGAAAGTGACGAAGTTGCAACATATGAAGTTGTGCACAAGAATCTATGTCATGGAGGGAAGTTCCATGTACCCTAGTAGAAAAGTGATTATCGGAGTCATTATTCATGACTTGACAATCAGAACATGGTTAAGAGGAGCAGGATGGCAGCATTTAAGGCAAAAATATTTGGAGATTTGCTGCCAAAACAACATCAATTATCATAAATTGGGGGGAACGGTCAAATTTGAATTCAAACCTCCCTATAACTTACATGTGTCAGTCCAGCAGAAAACACTTTGTGCTCTTAGAATTCTTAGTGAGATTTGTTGTCTGTTGCCTATCAACCGATCATATTGGAAGTATTTAGTCGCAAGCGCTATGTTTGTTAAGTTGCCTAAGCTAAACCATAAATTTATTCTAGAAAAAATTCTTGCACTGAGTCCTGCATAAACTGTGAGCACTAGTAATGTTGCCTCTAAGGGAGTTGCCTCGGAGGTTGTAAGTATGGAAGCTCTAACTCCCATGCCTACGGCACCGAGCTCACCTAGACTGAAGCCTACACCTACTAGAAAAACTCAACCAGCCAAATCAAAGAAGGTGTTGACGGTGCTGGACCTACCAACATGTCAGGGGATCTCCTCGATAAGAAGTCCCAATTAGACCTCAAGTCGTTTGGTGTGGGAGTCCCATCGGTGGGTCGTACGGTAATACCTTGACCACGGTTTCATATAGAGGCAAGTAAGATGTCCCTATTAGTAGCAAGGGTGTGACAGTTGTAGTAAGTCAAGGAAGGTGCATGAGAGGTTCTAACACACAGAGAGTGAGGTGAGTGCGCCCCTTGGAAACTTGTAATAGTACGCATCTTGGGAGGGAACACACGAGCGAAGATGCATCACAAGCTGGAAAGAAATTTAGTGAGCAATCCAAACTTATGGTTAAACCAACAACACATTTCAAAGAGATTCATACATACTTATACAAAATAGTCCATACATGCATCCGTAAGAAAACAAATACATATATCATTTAGAGTAAACTAGATAGCATAGAATACAATACAACATAAGCATGAAACGTGATGGCTCTATTATATTAAGAAGTATAAGTTCCAGACATACAATACATCCATGTCCAACCACTAGTTCTAATAACATAACTTTACAACCAAAACCACCTGCTCCTCCAAAGCAATATATTAGCTTTGAGTAGTGGAGAAGCGAAGGTGCATTACAATATTGTCCAAGCTTTCTCTAAGATACTCCTATTGAATATTTTATAACCAAAAGCCTTTACAATGAGTTCAAAGGAACTATTTATAGCAAATGATGGGGTGGCCCTTGATAGTCCCCTTTATGACAGTTCATCTACCCTCATGACTCTTCATCTACTCTATGACTGTTACATCCAACCATCGACACTTGAAATTACACTCTACAAGACATTACATTACAATGTACATGTACCCATGTGAGACAAAATGGCTTCAGCAAGCCATGACAGACTTCACTATGACTTAGACAACTATGGGAAGTCCAACTCTTCGACATCCTCACGATTATCGACAGTAGCGAACTAATGCCAAGATTGGTAGTCCTTGATGGTGTCCGTATACTCCAAGGTGACATCTTTCTAGAACCTGACTCTTTCCTCCATAGCATCTGAGTACACTGCTTGGGCTCCTCTATCCAACTCATCTTATAGAATGCACATCATTGTCTTTAGCGCGGTTGGAGCAACAACATACTTGTGCATGGTGTCTGCACTGATTAACAAGTTTGTTTTGGTGGCTATGCACATCAACTCGTCAAAGTATGAGTCAAGCTCTAGTCGGACATGTGCCTTTGTCTTCGCCTGGGTGAGAGTCCCAATATATGGGATTGCATGTGTATGCAACACAACATCCATACTCTTGAATACACATGCATGGGAAGCTTGTAGACTAGTGAAGAGCTATAGGAGCTCTTCATAGTTCTGGATATAACTTCAGACGTGTGCCTTCAGCTCGACCGCTCTGGGCTTCATCATCTTAGGCAAGTGAAGTGAGGCTCCCTTGTATCTCATCATCCATGTTTGCATGTAATCAATAGTAGCATGCATGTTTGTCAAGATACATGCTCTTCTAGCAAATCGTTGCTACCATCTGTTGAGATGGACGACTGCCTTAAGCACAATACCAAACTTGAAATACAATGCATGCATGACTGTGTCAAGGAACAATACTTCATCGAGTATTACCTTCTTCAATTCTGCTCGAGCAGATGTTGTAACCAATTCTCATCCCTGATTGGTTGTCTATAGATCCTTCATTATTCGCTCATTCTCAGCTATCAAAAAGCGAACACTTGAGATATTGGCTTCGTCATATGCTCTCGTAACATCACCCAATGCTACTAGATGTTTGCACACGTCAGACATGATCACTTGTTCCTCAAACAGTGCAGGAGATGTATGATCTTCTAGAGTTGACACTCTGTGAGATTGCACAACTCTATGTTGAGACTCATCAAATAAGATTTTTTGCATCTCTCCTTCCAGCTAATCTCCAAGGATCTCAGTGTCTCCTTAGTTTCTTGGGAATTTTTTGTCTTCCAGATGAGGTGAAGCTGGTGGGTTGACCTTTTGGTGGTGAGGCATGAGGTGAAGAAGTTGAAGAGGTGCTCCCTTCACCCAAATGCAGGATTTAATCCCCTTAATGCATGTTTTAGTAATGACTATGGAGCGAGAAAGGTGCTCGTATAAGAGTGCAGATAAAGAGTTCCTTTATACATGTTAACAATTTCTTGGGCTTAAGCATTACATTACCACCCCATTCCTTAGTGAAGTTTCCTTCATTGGTGCCTTCTTGACTATAAGATATAGTCTTAGTGTTTTAACCTCAGCGTTGTGATGCTTTATTTTTTGTTGCATGCAACAAAGACTTGTGATGATGGTCCTCCGAAACATGCCATCCTGATCTCACTACCCCTTCAAACATCGAGGTAGATCCAACAATCATATGGTCACTGTCAGTGGTCCCTATTGGTTGTTCTTATTCTACCTCCACATAATCTTGGAGCCCTTTTAGCCTGAGCTATTCCTTGGAGTGCATTTTTATTCCTTTCGGGAGATAGACTCTGGGGAACGAGAAAGTTTCTATCTTTTTCATGCAATGCTCTGCCAGCACATGTTTACATATGTCACCCTGGTGTTTTATTAAAGCTACTATGTCCCTCTACAATTCCATGTTGTCCTGGTCCTCTTCACCCTGATGGGTTGGGATGAATATCATAAAAGTAACGCCTGAGATTGAATCCTCAAGGTGAGGTGGCAAGGGTGGCCCACGCTTGCACATGGTAAGTGAATATATTAATACATGTACATATATGTGTGATGAAGGTCCTCCATTGGGTTATATAAACTGCGGCATGGATCTACCAGCAACTTGGGGTATGAATGAGTCGAGAATTGACAAGTGACTTATGTTAACCACAGGGAATGCTCGATGACATGGCATTATTTAATTGGAAATGACTTCAACTAGTCATATTTGTCGATCCAGGTGTTGGATTAGAACAAATATTATGTCATTAGAATTTTCTTGACAAGGTGAATGCGATGGTACCATTTATTTCGTGTTTTGAAAAATGTAGAAGAAAGTGAAAATTTTAAACCCTATTTCCATAAAGCTACCTTAAATCTTGGGTTAGCATAGTAATCACCTCCTTCTAACTTTTATTTTGGTGGGACTTAGGAGGGGGTGTGTTAAAAATTTGCATCAAAGCATCTAGGTTCAACACTTGGACTGGATGGGATTTATCATGGGAAATTAAAGGCAAAGTTCATGCAAGGAGTTTCATATTGATTTTTAAAAAATTAACTAAACAAATGTTTAGGTGTTAAAAGTTGGTATGTGGTTGATTAAATGCATATATGAGTATTGTGCTTACCTTGTGATTTGAATATGTAACATGGTATTAACAATTGATATGATTTCATTATTTGATGTGCTAAATTGCAATGTATTGTTGAGTTAGCCTTACACCAGTAGATTTCCAACAATGACACAAGGTGATAACAATTGTCATATGCTTGAATTTTGTTTAAATATAACAATTATGTGTGTGAAACAACACATAACATAAGATGAAGACCACCTATAACAATAGAGGATTGTACCACATAAATTATGAAGGCCGCGAAATGAATAAAATATGGTAGAATATATCTCTAATAGATCACAGCATAGACATGCATAAGCAAGGACAAATGAAGAAAAAAGCTCAGTTGGCCAAGGGAGAGGGGAAAACTATCTTAACTTAATGGATACCTTGAGGAGCATAAGGGTCAATATTAGGAGTTGCAAAGAATATAATGAAAGTATGGTAAGGGCTTAAGAAAAGAAAGGTAATGTAAATGCATTCATATTGTAAAGCCTCTCAAACTTATAGAGGCAGAAGTAGCATGAGTTAGGGGTTAGTCATAAAGACGGAAAGAGCCCTTTTGCATCATAAGAGAGAACAAATGGAGCAGAGGGTAGCAGGTCCAAGAAAAGGAACAAAAGGGAAATTGTGAACATAGTGAGAGGGAATGCACCATTAAGCACCCTAGAGAGAAGATCTATCACTTGTGGGCATCACTCTGGTAGACATTATAGTCCTTCTACCAAGAGGCATTATCATCATCATCATCAAATAAAGAGAAAAATGAACTATATGCTAGAAGAATTTAAGAGGTCCAAACCACCCACATTTGATGGAGAGCTGAAGAAATAAAAAGATGTGGAAGCTTGGTTACTTTGAATGAAGAAATTCTTTAGAATCCATAACTATTCTGAGAACATGAAAGAAAAGTAAGATATCTATAGTCTAAAGGGAAAAGCATACATATGGTGGTAATACTTGAAGAATTTTAAAGGAATAACTGAAGATGGCTTGAGTTGGAATGAATTTGAAAGGCTCTTCAAAGAAAAATATTTATCAAACAACTACTAAGATAGCAAAGTGAAAAATTTCTATGAGCTCGGGATGGGACATATGTTGGAGATGAATATGTCACCAAGTTTCTAGAATTGTTGAGATATGTGTTGTATCTTAAAGATGAGAAGGAAAAGATTTAGAGGTTTATCAGTGGGTTACCTCTATCATTCAGAGATGAACTAAGATCCACGAGCCTCAAACATTGAACGAAGCCATTAAAAGTTTGAAACACTATTATACTCAATCCAATTGATGACCAAAATTTAAATCTGATTGGAAGTTAAAAAGAAATGCCAAGTTCAAGGGAAAAATGGAGAAAATGCTTCATGAATCACATACTTCCCCAGCTACTCAAGAAATTCAACGAAGGCTCAACATTAAAGATCAAGGTCATTCATCTCAAGAAGGAGCCAAGAGTTATGAGAATGGTCCATATAAGTGCTAGATGTGTGACGAAAATCATTTGAGACAATATTTCCCACAATGCAAGCATACTGGCTCAAAACTGTACAACACAAACAAAGCACAAACTATGGGAGATTTGGCATGTGGTATTCCCAAGATCTACGGGACACTAAACAATCAACAAGAAGACCATCAAGCTTCCATAATTGAGATGGAATGTAAGATTTGTGATCAAATTTTTCTATTTTGATTGACGCTAGTTCTAATATAGTTACATTAGCCTAGTGCTTGTGGAACGATGCTAATTAAATAAAGAACCACATGAGCAATCCTAGCTAGTTCAATTATCCATGGGAAAAAACAAGAGGGTTGAGTATTCGGTGAAGGATTTCCCAATTGAATTAAATGGGATGTCAACAGTAGAAACTATCAATGTGCTACCATTATGTACATATAGCGTGTTGTTGGGCATGGATTGGATGTATACACACAAGACCAAACTTGATTTTTTTTAAAAAGAAATTGAGTGCCTGCATGAACATGGAGAAATAAGGGTACTTCAAGGCAGGAGAAAGTCTACTTCGGTGAGGCTGACCACATCCATACAATCCAAGAGAAGAAAAAGGAAAGGTTGTCATTTATTTGTTGTGCAAATTTCTAGCAATGAAAAAGCCACTAAAAGCGCTGAAAAAGAGGAGAGTGAACTGTTGAAACAATATCTTGCATTACAGCATTCTTCACATGTATTTCCAGCAGGAGTTCTTGGATTACATCCTCATATAGAGGTAGATTTCTCCATCAAATTGATGCCAACAACATCTCTAGCATCCAAGGCACTATATAGGATAACTACACTAGAACTGGTTGAGTTGAAATTACATCTTAAAGAAATGTTGGATAAATGTTATATAAGGCCAAGCATGTCTCCATGCGAAACACCAATCCTATTCATAAAGAATAAGGATGGTACACTTAAATTATGCATAGATTTTATGTAGTTAAATAAAGTGACCATCAAGAATATATATCCCTTGCCACAAATTGATGATTTATTTGACCAGATGAGAGGAGAAATAGTCTTCTCCAATATTGATGTAAGGTCAATCTATCATCAAGTGCATATAAAATATTAGGACATCCACAAAACAACTTTCAGAATGAGATATGGACATTATAAATTTGTGGTAGTGCCCCTTGGCTTACCAATGCACCTGCAACCTTTATGTGCCTTATGAAAAATGTATTGCGCCCTTATTTGGATAATTTTTTCATAGTATTCTTGGATGAAATTTTGGTTTATTCAAGAACCAAGGAGGAACACGAAGAGCATTTGGCAGTAGTATTGAAATTTATTAAACAAAATAATCTTTATGCAAAACTCAATAAATTCAGCTTCTTTAAATCATAGATTCATTGTTTGGGACATATTGTCTCAAGAGAGGGAGTAGCAGTTGACCTAGAGAAGATTAACACTATCATAGAATGTCCAAAACCTAAGAATGTGGTTGAATCTAGATCCTTCATGGGACTAGCTAGTTACTACAGAAGATTCATCAAAAACTTCTCCAAGATAGTGATAAGCCTCATAAACAGGGAACTATATGGGCTCATTTTACCTCCTAATCTATTCAAATCAACCATTCTCTTAGCTTATTGTATGATTTTCTGATTATATTTATGCTTATAGGGTGAGTTGAGTTAGTTATTATGCCATGTAGTCTAACATGTATTTAATGCAAATTATTGATGGATTTCGAGGACAAAGTCAAGGATCTAGTGGTCAAAATGCAACAATAACTCGAAGTAGATAGAGGAGAGGAATTATAGGAGGGAATCACTCTCATTTATTTCTCCTCACTTCGAATTCCCCTTCATTCAGCTCGGAGTACAAGCAGTCGAATCATGCACTAGAAGGCGGTTGAGCAAGTGGAAGATGATTGATAGTTATCTCGAGCTTTGGAAGCCAAGCCTCCCTGATTTTAAGGGAGTTGTTGGTAGCTTCAGATGTATAAGAAGAAAGGCCTAGGGCCTCACTAGGGTCGACTTTTTGCTTGTGTAAACTCTGCTCAAATTTCGAGCTTACTATTTTATGATAGTTTTATGCAATCTTGCTATTTTTTGATAATGAAGATGGAATCCTTTTTGAGCTAGCACTGAGTTACCTCAGAGGGCTGAAGCTCTTGGGTTAGGGCCCAATCTATGTAGCCAAGCTCCTCTTTACTTGTATTGGTATGTTTTACTTCAGTTTGTAGATTAGTTTGTTGTTAGATGTATTTCTCTTATAGTTAAGAATATGTTTCTTTTGATGATTTAGTAGCTTGCTTCCATTTGTGCTTTCTGTAGTAGGTTAAGAAGTGATCAGAGAAGATTCAAAAGGCTAGAAACAGTGCCTCAGCCTCTCTTCCTCCCTATGGGACCATGATTTGAGGCAAAGACTCTCTTGCTACTGCAAAAACACAAATTTTCCTCATTCCTAGGACTTCTAGTGTTTGCAGCTCTCTAGTAGGTTGATAGTCCAATTTTTCTTTGCTTTATATCTTCTTTATCATGTTCACTTCCTTATTTTCAATGGTCATTTTGCATGCTTTCCTTTCTTATAGCATTTCCCAACATTTCCTTCTATACATCATAGTTTAGGCCATTTTAATGCAAAACTCTATTTTTCCTAGGATGCACTCATTTCATTGGTTGCTTGATTTTCTTGGTTGACTGTCAGTTTTTATGCAGAAGATCTCTTCCAGAAGTAGGCTAGCTTACTAGAAATCACACCCTCCATCTAATCCATGCCCTATACGTCTCCCAAACCTCACCTCAATTCTGCCCTAGTTTCCTTCATTTTTCATTTAACTTCTTCCTCTCTCCTTGAGCAAACCCAATCACTTTCTCTCTTCTGGTGATCCATGGTATACCTTAGGCACCCTAACACCTCATTCCAACCTTCATCCACATTTTCCACCCACTCTCACACCCTCAAAATAGCGGAAATTGTAGTTTTCTTGTGTTGTCCTGTAGTTTTTCTTGTAGGCTTTGTTTTGAAGGTTGAGTGTGGGAAACGCCTCCAGAAGGCCACCTAAGGCCTCCTGGGATCCATCCACACCATCCTACATCCTCCCAAGCTCCAAAAACGTCCTCTAACACCACTTGTTCACTGCCACACTCACACACAATAAATTAGATGCATGTTAAATTCACCTCAAAACACATAAAAATCCAAAAATATGTTTTTATCTTATTTACTTCCAAAAATAACATGGTTAGATGTTGTTTACTTCCTTGAGTAGATAATGGCATTTGTTTCATGGTTTTCATAGTGTTTTTGGTAAAAGTAGAATTAGCTTGTTAATTAGGGTTTACTAGTTTTTGCTTTACATTCCAATCTTTCTCCTTTCTACAGTTAGAATAGCATCTGTAGAGTAATCTTTGTTTCCTTTCTTCACACATAGAGCTTCTTTTGAAATATATAGAAGTTGGCTTGAGCTCTTAGTGATCTCGCGCCGGCTGACCAAGTGACAACCTGCAACGAGAACTAGTACTTGTGCATATAGCACCGATGCTTCCAAGTTTGTTACGAACAACCGGGTTGATAAAAGTAAAGTTGGTAGCCCAGGAGTTGTAGCATTCTTGCTGCAATACTAGCTCTCACCAGATAGGCCACTCAATCACTTCCTTGTAGAGGAAGAGGAAGAAATTTAAATGGAAAACCAATTGCATGACACACTTTTATCAATTGAATCATTTATTGACCAATATACCAGTATTAAGGATCGCAGATCCTGAAAAGGATTTCATTGTGTGCAAACATTCCTACAAGGAGGGACTTGGTGGAATGTTGACACAGGAAGGTCAAATGGTGTGCTACATGTCCCAAAAGCTGAATGAGCATGAAAATAGTTATGTAACTTATGATATGGAATTAGTTTTCATCATCCTTGTGCTGAAGATGTGGAGACACTACCTTCTTGGTAGAAATTTCACCCTGATGATTGATCACGGAGGGCTGGAGCATTTACTTGAACAACCCAACATAAATGCAAGGCAAGCCTCATGGATAGCCACTCTTAGTGACTTTGATTTTGAAATCAGATATATAAAGGGAAAGGAGAATAAAATAGCATATACACTTAGTAGGAGGGTGAAATTAAACCATTTAGAAGCTATAAGTTCTTATGGAATTAATCTAAAAGAAAATATTAAAAATGTTGGACAAAATGATGAGAAGTATCAACAGATAAAGGAATAGATAAAACAAGATAGTGAGGGTGGAAAGAATGAAGAATATCATCTCTAATATGATGGCCTAGTTACATTCAAGAATAGGATCTATGGGTCAAACAATAATGACTTGAAGAGTCTTATAATGAGAGAGTTCCATGCCAAGCCATATTCTAGTCACTGATTTTGTTTCCAAGTGCATAGAATGCCAATATGTGAAGGCCAAATGTAAACACCCAACATGGTTATTTCATCCTATTCCCATTCCAAAACGAAAGTGGGAAGTGATCTCCATGGATTTAATTACCAGTTTGCAAAGAACCTCCAAACATCATGATGTCATTATGGTGGTCATTGACAAGATAAGTAAAGTTACTCATTTTGTAGCAGTCAAATCCACCAATTCAGTCAATGAAGTGGCACAAGTCTTCATAAAGGAAATCATGAGACTGCATGGAGTTCCCAAGAAGATTATCTTGGTTAAATATGCCAATTTCACTTTAAATTTTTGGAAGGAGATATTTGCAGTCTTGGGGACTGAATTGACATTCATTATAGCTTATGATCCACAAACGAATGGAAAAATAGAGAGGAAAAATATAATCCTTGAAGACATGTTGAGGATGTATGTAATGAACCAACCAAAGAAGTGGGAAGAGTATCTTCCACTTGTAGAATTTGCATAGAATAATGGGCACCAAGAATCTCTAAATATGAGGTTGTTTGAGGCACTTTATGGAAGGAGTTGCAATACTCCTATCAGTTGGAGTGATCTAATGAACATGATATTTATTGGGCCTAATATATTAAAATAAATGGAGGAACAAATGCAAATCATCAAACAAAGTCTAAAGGTGGCACACGACAAGTAGAAAATCTATGCGGATCAGCATAGGGTACATATGGAATTTTGAGTTTCAAAACATGTTTACTTGAGGATCAAACCCAAGAAGAGTTCCTTGAAGATTTTGTCATGTGCAAAGCAAGGAAAATTTTAAGGATGGAAGTTTATCTTAAAGTTTAGAAACCTTGGCTAATCTTACTAGTCCATAATACGCAAATCGTAAAACTTTTGGTGATGTTTTTGTGGAAACATTTACATTTCTAATTATTTTATATTAGTTGATATAATATTTTGGTAATTTTTTAGGTAAAATAATCATGTACTATAAAATCTGGGCGAATAATTTTAGAAAAAATGGAAATTGGAAAATCTCTTTTTTGGAAAATCCATGGAAAATTAGCCCACCTACGAATATTAGCCCCTAAAATTTTCCCTGGTGCAAAGTTTGCACTACAATTTGAAAGAATAGGTCCAATAGCCTATATATTGGCCTTACGACCATCAGTGAAATTCCATGATGTTTTCCATGTTTCATTGCTTAAAATATATGTACCAGATGCTAATCATGTAATTTATTGGTCTGTGTTATAGGTGGAAACAAAGGGAGAGTTTGAACCAAAACCTCTATGCTTCCTGGATCAGAGACAACATATGCTCTGGAATTGAGTAATAGAGAAATTCAAAGTGTTGTGGAGGAACTTTGGGCCCAAATAAGCCATGTAGGAAATGGTTAACCAAATGAGGGAAACATATCCATTCTTATTTTTTAAGTAAATAAAATGTGTGTGTGTGTGTGTGTATTGTAAATGCTATACAAAGTTGTGTACATAAATCTCTCTAAAAAACAATGCTTGATCTAAAGCATGTTTTTTGCATATGGATCTTGAACACCAAGGACGGTGTTCCCCCCAAGGGGGAGGGGACTGTCATTTCCCTTAGGTAAATATTTCTCTCGTTGTAAATAATCATAATTATGTTAATTGGTTGAGAGAGGGACACAGATTCCATTGCTTGAGGTAGAAGATTGCTTGAGGAAATGGTTGTTTTAAATGGAAGGCATGGGTTGGCTGAAGTGATCTCAAATGGGCTAACTGTGTAATAATTTAGCCAACAAGAAAGGGTAGGCCCAGGTGTCCTTATCCTCTAATAGCAAAAAAATAAGGACGAAATTTGAATAAAGCAGCATGGGTTGTGTTGTCCAAGAAAGGGGGTTGTGTGGAACCTCATGAAGAGGCAAGCGGTTGGCCATTGAACAACAGAAGGAAAAAAATAAACCAAGTGGAACATACACATGCATGTGGATAGAAAGAAAAATATGCACACATAAGAATCAATGGAACAAAAAAAAAGAGGAAGAGAAGGAACAATGATTCCTATCCCTAATTTTTTATCTCTGGATCAGAACACCAACTAAAGAATCCTTTGAGAAGAGGCTTGTTGGGTAAAAAACATCACAAAGAGAGAGTAGTGTCTTGCTTGTCAATATGTAGAAACCACTAGAATTTTATGGCTTGATGAACCTACTGGATTGGAAGGATTCACTTTGGTGCTCGTGAGGGTTGAAAGAACCACCCACTACAACAAATCCTTGTGACTAGCTTCCTCTTTAATTCCCTTTTTTGCTTATACTAACTATTTTAGTGTATTTTTCTCCACCATTTTGAAAAATTGGCATTATTTGTCAGGATGGCATAAATTTTTGGGCATTTTACGTCGATCACAGATAGTTAGAACTAAATTCGGCACTATTTGCGCCAGATTTAGCATCAGATTTAGCAGCCATTTTAACATCTCCTTTAGCTCCTATTGTAGCTTCATGTATAGCTTCCTATGTAACATCCTATTTTTCTCCTAGACATGGCATTGTTTTTAGCATCCATTTTAACTTCCTCTTTAGCTTCCTTTGTAGCTTCCCTTTTATCTTCCTTTGTAGCTTCCTCTATAATATCCTATTTTGCTCCTCATTATAGCATTAGATATTACTTTTTTTGTTACACATGCCAAGGATGCTTTTTATAATTAATTAGATATGGATTGATGAATAATAGCTTCACTCTACCATAATAATGTATTATTAGACCTTGCAACCATCATTACTTTTACCATTATGGTAATTGTCATGTTTTTTAGTAACATTACCCTCACCATCGTTACTTCTAAATTTTTACCTTTACTATCCTTTTTGGAAGTTTATGTGACTTTGTGAAGTCTTTTCTCATGAGAACTAAAAGACCCAATTTGGTAAAAAGGGAGTAATTGTTGTGTCTCAACATTCTCTCCTTAGCAAGTGTATGTGTGTGCCAAGGAAACCCTATAACAAGCCTTTAGAAGCACTAAGCAGTTATAGTTCTAGGCAGCCATGGGAAGAGCAACAGTAAGACATGAACCCAATTTTGTTGACATGTTGTTACAGTACCTGTAAGCTTTGGAATTTTTTGAAATGCAAAGTGGTTGAGTTATTTTGATAAATTGCAGGGTTTTAGTGAGTTCGTTACTCTGGAGTTTTCACAAACCCTAACTGAGCAATACTCTAAACTAAGGGGATTTAGAATTGTTGACACAAATGAGGTAATTGCAAGAGTAACAGGGCTTCCATAGAGAGGGGCTTACTGGTTTTCAAGGAAGGTGGTGATTCCATCAGATAAGGATGATTTTTTGAAAGAATGAAAGGAATTGAAAACTAAGGGTGTGGGTTTTGACAGAACATCCCTTCCCAACCCTTGGGAGGATGTGGCTCTCTTCATTCATAAATTGATCGCCTGTGAGGGTTTCTTTGGGATTGTATTCAACTAACACTTTTAGTTGTTAGGCACAGCTTACGATAGGGAAGTTGATAAATATACATTACTATTTGTTGAAGTCACTACAACACATGGTGGAGGCAATACGAGGTGAAAACCAGCCAAAAACTTGTTTGACCTATCATTCACTTATAAAATTGGTCATAATTCACTCACTACAAGAGAAGGGGAGTTCATGGGTTGATCTATTAGCAACACCACATGTGGATATAGAGGATGATGAAAGTGAGGAACACATGGAGAGTGTTTAAACACCACCTACAAGTAAAGTAGCCACACCTCCTAGAAGTAGGGTTCTTCCACCCCCCATGAGAAAAGCAGTCGTATCCCCTAGGCAAAGTAGGGAGGATGTATTTTCTAGACTTGGTCATCGAAATCCTAAGAGATGGTGCTCTATAAATAATTCTGCTAGTACATCATCAAAAGGAAAAGGGGCATGAATAGAAGAGTGTGTGAAGGTGTCCAATGGATCATCAAAAAATAGCTATCATGGGTGTCTTATAGAAGAATAAGAACTAGAAGAAGCAACTTCTGAGACAGTAGTACCTAAACCAACAACTAAATAAAGAAAGGTTTCTAAGAAAACCAAGGATGCCTTAGGATAGGTGAATGTAAAGAAGATAATGTTGGAGAAGTCAATTGGTGGAAGGAACCCTAAGAAAAGGGTTTGAGTGGTTGTTACACAAGAGACTACTCCAGCACCTGTAAAATGTACTACTATAGCTTAACCATGGGATCTTGAGAAACAACAAGATAAGAGAAAACATGAAGAGATTGAATAGGAAGTTGCTTCCATGCCTAAAGCCTCTAATACTACACCATATTTTAAGGATTAATTTGATGAACAACATAATGAAGGAAAACCAGAAATCTATGAAAGAACAAGAGGTTTCCCCTCTATAGGTAAGACTGAGATTGACCCCCTTGTCCATGAAATTGAAAATTTGAAAAAATTAAATGAAGATTTAATAAAAAATCTTGTCATGGTTAAGGAACAATTTCAATTTAAGAAGAAAAATGGGTTATGAATGTTATCTAAAGAAATAGGAATAAAATCATCCGCTGAAACAACCATGAAAGTACGTGAGGGGTGTCAACAAATTTTTAAGGAAGTTGGAGTTATAGAATCAATTATTGTCTCAGTAGGAATTTGATTTGGGAGAACAAATTAAGAACTTCAACCGACTTCTCCATAAGAACCTGTTGACGACACTGCTATTACACAATAACCAGCAAACGAAGCAGAGTAGGGAGAAGAAAAATAGTTTGTTGCTCCAGAAGAACATGTTTATGACATTGTTGTTATACAAAAATGTAGGTTTTAACCCCGTACAGAAATTACCTGCATACAAATTCTAAATCACAGAAAAATAAACAATGCGAGAGCATAACACATAAAAACACATATGCACAGAGATTTTCCCCTGGATCCCAAATCGGGACTACCAGCTTGATTTTTCATTATATTCCTTTCAATGTTACAATACATATTTATACATGCCGAAGCATC
>APFE030568793.1:2472-35525 GCA_000404065.3 Pinus taeda
TCAAGCTTGAGGAGGATAACATATGCTTGTTCTATAATCCGCCCTTCGGGCGAACCTATCGCTATATTTTAGCGAGCCTAGCGACAGTGAAACTCGTTCTCATCCTGTTGGATGAGTTTGTCGCTATTTAGTTTAACGAGTTTAAGGACAAAGATAACTCGGTCTCTTTCAATTTTAGAGAGTCTGAAAGAAACAGAAAGAAGACTCTAAAGATTCTTTTTCATTGTATAATCCCTTAAGTCCGAAAAAGCGTAAAATAATACAAAAGGGATGAATTTTCGATAGTTTTAACGAGCCGAACAAGACAAGCACTCGATATTTTTGTGTAATAATCCCTCATGTCCAAAAAGATTAAAATCTAGAGGAGGGATAGCAATTCTGATGCCTTTTAACGAGCCAGAGAGGCCAATCGCTCGGCAATATTTTCATATTTTACGAGTCAGGTGAAAAGAGCTTAAAGAAGACTCGTCTTCGAGGAAGAGTGATGGTTTCGGGTAGTAGCTGATTCTAGGTAAGGTTTGGAATTTTCCAATCATGGTAGTGTTACAAGGATGGCTAGCAGAGTCACTCTTCGCAAATGTTCCTCCAAGGGGTAAAAAATCATATTTGGGTGAATGATTGGCTAAAAACAGAGTGGAGGTGATGGCGAGAACACGACAAAGGTTCAAAAGCTGGTGATAAGACATTCACGATGGTTATTTACCCGTTCATTTTTTAATGAGCTTAAACACGGGGAGAAACACCTACTCATGACTTATGTTTATTTTTTAATGAGCATGAACTATGCGCTAAAACTACTCGTGGAGAGTTTATTTTTTAACGAGCTTGAACTCTGGGACAACATTGCTTGCCAGTTGTATGATGAAAATGTCTCATTTTGAGATGCTATTTCGAAGTGGCTTACATCTCTAAATCTTTGCCACGAATCCTTTCTTTATGCAAGTTAGGAAATGACTAGCCTTATGGGTTTAAAGGGTTAGAGGTCCTACAAATTTAAAAAATAAATAGTCGCTCTTCACTTGCATGCGGAAATGTTTGCATGACTCCAGGTATAGTGGAGTAGAGTTTCCAGGTTACCCCTCAATTTGCAAAAAAAACATTTGTTTTATCCGGAAAGGCCTGCCTTCTAACGGAGGTATCTTATCCGGTCTAATTCCCTTTTCCTAGACGGACGGGTATCAGACTAGTCATATATCCTTCACCGAAACCTACCCTATACCCATAGTTTTCCTGCCGAAGCAAACTAGGGTGCATGCCCCCTGGGTTTCAATCACATCTTCTCGAATCACTCGCACTCATCAGGTGGACGGACTAGAGACCGATGAGACATTTCTTACGTGAAAAGACCATTTATGGATGGCATTTGACTATTTGCGATGTGTGAACCAGGGAATGACATTTGGTCTACGAGCTTTACCATTCTGCCTTCGTGCGGAAAGCACATTACTCTAAAGAGTGAGGAGACGACGACTCCCATGCAATAAATATAGTCGCGTCCAAGGAGTAGATTGTAATCTAAAGGTCTTTGAACTACCATAACGTTCATGTGAACAGTTTTCCTTCTCAAAGTAATGGGCACTTTAGGAAGGATCCCTAAAGGTCGACTGGTTCCCTTGTCGAAGCCTGTTAGATTTCTCATTTCAGGCAAAAGCGGTGGTGAACCAAGCGCTTTCCAAGCAGTTGAGGAAAGGATACTCACAGAAACCCCTTCATCGATGATGGTACCAACCATGACCATTCTGTAAGCTTGTACAATAATTCTGCATGGTACACTGGCTGGTAAATGGGGTCTGCCTAGTAGGTTCTAGTCAAAGGAAACCACTAGTTTGCTTGGTGGTGGGACCGAATAGACGGTTGGGTAGGACTTTGATGAACTTCCTTCCTACGGTAAAGGAACGGGAGTACTACGCCCAAGCTCATCAGAGTCGATGTTGATGAAAAGAATTTGAACGGTGTCGTTCTCTTTCTCTTCAGTGACGGTATCATTCAAGGATGAACATTCTGAAGGCAATACCGGGTCAACTTCCGTATCGACCCTTTGACTTTCATGTGGTATGGATTCGGAAGGTTCATTTTCAACGATAGGTGCTTCAGCTGACCACAAGGATGGGCCAGCCGGATTTTCAACCGGTGGAGGACTCGGCAAGAGTTTTTGATATATAGGAGGAAGTCGTAACGGTGAAACCAGACGATTATATAAAACTCTTTTAGCCTCTTCAAGGAAGGGACAATGGTGGATGGCATGATCGCCTTCACACAACTTACAAGGAAGTTTAGGATTCCTTTTCTATCCATGTGCTTCACTTTCACTGGTTGACGGTGAGCATTCAACATGATCGCCAGAGGTTGATGCTACCGAGTGGTGCAAACAAGGAGACCAGTCCCTTATGATCCGAGGGATGCAGGGACAATCTCGGTGATAGTGGTCTCCATTGAAAATGACGCAAGGAGATTTAGGTTTTGACTGTGTGGTGTGTGGATTTTCGCTAGATGATACTTAGTTGTTCCCTTTCGATTTTGGTTCCTTTTTCTTCTTTTCCTTTTTCTCTTTCTGCTTCTTCTTCTTCTCAGTTACTTGACTTTTATCTTTATCAGCTTTGTCAAGCGAAGAGGGAGGAGGAGAAGGAGAATCAGATGAAATAGAAGGCTAGGAAGCAATTCTAGTGTCATCTAGTTGTTGGTTAGACTGTTCAGGAATTGTGGGATTCTGAACGACAGAGGTAGAGAAGAGCCAGACTGGCAAACCAATTGTTAATCCTGGAAGTGACAAAGTGGCCATATGGGGTGGACCAACATATCTCCAAGATAGGAAGGGACTAGGATTTCCTTCACGGGGAAATCCTTGGTTGGTAGACTCCATTTTCTCAACCTGAAGATCAACGGGGGAATTTGTGACATTATTTAGATTTAAAATAAATTTTTAGACGCTTGGACACAACTTGTTTCTTCAATTTTAAAGAGTCAAGAAAAAAAAAAAGATGACTCTAGTCGCCTTCAATTTTTATTGAGCTTGAAGTGACAAGTGCTCAGAGGACCTTTTCCGTTAAGGAGTCTGAAAAGGAGCAAAATGGACTTCTCTGGAGATCTAGGCAGAGAGGATTACCAAATCAATCGTAAAACTGCAGAATACTTTTTACGGTACGGCAGTCAATCTTCCTGAATGTTGTGTTTGGTGCATTACGATCAATAGGGCGGCAGACACAGCTTCCTAAGGATAAAGGATGCAGCCTATTGTGGTCTCCCAATATATACGTGACAGTACGTGGGAGCACAAGTTCGTACTGGCACTTTCCATCTCAGAGTGGAGGAATCACCCAACCAACACCGAAAGCAACAGTTACCAGGCTTTACGATGCCAGAATACGTCTCTAGCCTAGACCTCTAGATGTTGTGCGTTAAGTTCCAAAGCGTTGTTCGATTCATTGGATTTATTTTAAGTTGATCTTGCTTAACAGTTTGCCTTTCAAGTTCACCACGTGATGTATGTATAATTCCTAAAATGCAGTCTAAGATGATAAACAAACGTTTTATCTTCTTTCAGCAATGAAAATCCTAGCTACTAAAGGGAAGAAAGTCAAGCATCTTTTCTTCACGGAGCACAGAGCACACGCTAAAATGCACAGTCCTAAATCAAGCCAAGCATTCAAAATTCAAATGCACATGCATGTATTTGTTTTTCAGCTCTCTTAATGTGTGAATGACGTTAAGAAAGCTATGTGCAAAAGTGAATTACTTTTAAAGCGATTGTACTCAACAAAATTCTTTTTCAAAACGAAGTGAAAGCAAGAGAGACACTTTGTGATTTTGAAATGGAAATTTCTTTTCGACACTTTAAAACTAGTAAATCAAATCTTATGCAATAGTAACTGTATAATGAACTATATAAAACAATGGGATTACTTTCTAAAACTGAAAACGACAGCTACGACACTTCCAGATCTAGAGACGACAGTTCGACTATGTTACTTTTTGCAAAAGAGAACTAAAACGATGCACAATACATAAAAAACGTTTATAGTTCTTTGCACTAAGGAGGCAGAATAATGCAAGAGAAGGGGGTATTCACAGGATTACACCGATTACAGACAGCAAAAACTCTTGAATAAGACAGAAAATAGTGAGAAAAATCCATAGTCAGAGGGTAAAATCAGTCCTCCCTGACCACCGCACCTGTTACACAGTGAACTCAGTATGTAGCACACCTACTCCATTCAGGAAGTGCGATGCATACAGGTTGCCTTGAAGGCAGGGTGCGATGGTTACAGTGTGATACTTTGAACGAGACTTCACTCACATTTTGTAGTTTAGTTCAGGTGTTTAAGCTGAATAAGTACAGATCAATGTATGTAAAAACACAGGGGTGATTTAAGAGGCTACTAAAGCCACCACGCAGGGCAATTAGATTGCTTGCAGATCTATTGTTTAATTTATAAACAAAAACCTAGAGATTGACTGAAGCAGCATTGATCTACTTTGCATTTGTATGACAAATGCAGTTCGAAGGCTAGCTGGCTTGACTTCAGCTCCGTCTGTATGTTTATAAAAGAAACAAGGATAGGTAGGCTAACAAGTAATCTAGTTCATCCCCAGTGGAGTCACCATTTTGTTATACGGGAATAGTGTCCACACGGATGCTGCTATTCCCACTAAGATGGGTGGCTATCTTAGAAACAAACAATCAAAGTCTACTATTGATTCCTTTTATGAAAATAGATGAGAGGAGAACCAAGAGGGCCAACCTGAGTCTTGCGCTCGATTCCCTCTCCTTCTTGATAGAGTTTTGTCGCTCGCTCTTTGTCTGCTTAACTTCAAAAGGACCTATAGAATCATAGCAACATACTACTATGCAAGAAACAAGGATCTAAATTCATAAATAATGTAAGATCAGATGTACATTAACCATATACAAGCATATATAAACAAGTACACCATAATATGGAAGGAAACAAGAATAACTTTATTCAAATAAAAGTAGCAAGAGAATTACAACCATGAGCAGCTCTCACCCAGCATCATCCTCCAGCGAAGAAGCCCTCCTTCACCTCAAGTAAAGCAAAATCACCCAACACTGTGAATGTACACCAAAATACCAACAACACTTCTCTATAAGTTACAAAATTCCAGCCTCTTGATCTCTGTGATGAGGGATCCATATATAGATGATTACAGAGAGGTGAGTCATCTTTTGGGATCTTGATTAGTGTCTTCTCTCTGATAGTTCCTGCCTCCACTTGGAGAATGAAGATCTCTTACTCATCCCTGGTCGAAAATGGAGTGGCAAGTGTCAGAGGGGAAGCTTATGGAAGATTCCATGATCTTCCACCTCGCATTTCGGTCCCTGCCATTTGTCCATTCCCAACCATCGCACCCTACAGTGGAGCAAGACAGTATGCATCGCACCCTATACATTGGGAAGGTGATATGCATCACACCCTCTGCATGGAGCTTTCAGTATGGTCCAGTTTTGACCATTTATGAGCATTTTTCAGTGGAGAACTTCTGGGAGATGATGTAATCAGTTGACCTTGTTCCTTTAGGTAGTGAAGCAACCCTTTTAGGGACTTAAGAGCCCTCAGTTTATGGACATTTGTGATTGGGGTTGAAGTGCCCAAAAATGTCTATAACATGGGTCCATAGAACCCAAATTGCATCGCCCAAGTGTATATGCCCTGTTATATCACCGAATGTCATTTATATAAAGAAATCAAGCTAAACACTTAGCGGATTCGGGAAAGCAAATTTGAAAACTTATGTGCGGGAGTTTTGGCCTTATTAGATCCAACATATATGTCACATCGGCACTACGGAGCAGGAGAGGTGAAGTGTTAAGCGCACATGGTAATCACCAATAGTGATCAGCGATACGCATCAGGCCGAGGAATAACACCGAGATAAGAACCTTGCGCCTGTTGATCGCCGATATGGCGATTCATTCTAAACTGTTCAATTGGACAAATCTAGATCTGCAGTAATAACTCATATAATTGATTATAAAGGTGTAAAAGCATGGTTTAAGCCTTTCAAAGGTTTTTGGGTCCCGAAAGGGAAAAAGCCTAGTTTTAAGCCTTTTTCTAGGCTTTTCAGTTCCGATAGAGAAAAGGGGTTATATTATGTAAACGGGGGTGATTGTTGGATTTTATACATCCATTTGTGAGTTTTCATTAAACCATTGTTTCCGCTGCACCATTTTTGGTATCAGAGAAAAAGAAAGGGTTGTTTGTAGCGAAGATGCCACCAAGGAGAGGAATTGGTCAAGGAAGACCTAACCCAAATGCAATTCTACTAGAAGAGGTATGGAGTGTGTGTGCATGAATGGAGACAATTGAGACTGGTTAGAGAAGAGAGCCTAATGAAGGAGATGAAAGTTCTTCAGAATAATCTGCTACGGAAGTGGAGGAAGCAGAGGAAGACAATGAGACTGTCAAGGTCATCAAGATGCTGGAAAAAGTAGGAGCAAAACCCAAGATGGAAATCCCTATGTATGAAGGGAGTTTGAACAAAGAAGAGCTTATGGATTGGATCAGATCCATAGACCAGTACTTTGACTATGAAGAGGTTGAGGAGAAGAAGATGGTGAAGTTTGCAGTCACCATATTGAAGGGCCATGCAACCATCTAGTGGGAAAAGGTACAGACATCAAGAATGAGGAAAGGGAAGTCCAAGATCAAGCAATGGGACAAAATGGTAAGTGAAATGAAAGCCAAGTTTTTTCCTAAAGACTATCATTTGAATCTTTTTAAGCAATTGCAAAATTTAAAGTAGAAAGGAATGTCTGTTAAGGGATATACAGAAGAATTTTATAGATTGAGTATTAGAGCAGGGCATGTAGAGGATGATGTGGAAAAGGTAGAATGGTTTAAGGTATGATATACAAGATGAGATTCACTTCTGAAAACTATTGAGGATGCCTATCAAGAAATTTTGAAGGTAGAAGAGAAGATCTTGAGAAAGCAGAATCATAGAAACAAAGGAAGGAGCTCAGTGCAAGGTAGAGGAGCTACTAGATCCAGAGGACAACAGCATCAGCATGAAGCAGGACGCTCAAGTAGCAGACCAACATATAGGGGTGAAGCTAACAGAGGAATATTTTCACCCATAGGAAGAGGAAGAGGGTGAGGAAGAGATGTTTGATATTATACATGTGGAGAATGGTGACATATGTCACGGGATTGTCCTCATAGCAAATGAGCAAGTCAGAGGAGAGCAAATGTGGCTGAGGCAAAGCCAAAACCACCACAGCTTGTGGAAAAGGAAGAACCCCCTAAAGAAGGTGAATCACTGTTATTGAGAAGCACTTTGCTTAGAGCAGAGAAGGAGACTAGAGAGCTTGCGCATAGGAAGAACTTGTTAAGAACCACCTGTAAATCAAAAGGTAAGTGTTGTAAGGTAATAAATGATAGTGGAAGCACAGAGATGATGGATAAGCTTGGGTTAGCAAAGATAGTGCATCCTACACCCTACAGAGTGTCTTGGTTATAGAAGGGGCATCAAGTCATTGTGACAGAACAATGGAATGTTGAGAAACAAATTGGTACGCATAAAGATGTGATTTTATGTGATGTAATGCCCATGGATGTATGTGATATATTATTGGGGAGACCATGGAAATTTGATCACAACGCGGTCCATGATGAGAGGAGAAACACCTATACCATAGAGAAGGATGGAACTAAGCACACATTGTTGCCATTGAAGAATGATGCTGATAAAGGAATGCCTAGAAATAGTATTATGTTAATAAATGGGAAAGAATTGCTACAAGAGGTAGTGAAAAGCAAGGAGTTGCATTTTGCTATTGTAGGAAGGCCAAAGGTAATCTTAACCTCCACAAATTTAGATGAACTGCCTGAAGAAGTTAAAGTTTTGTTAGATGAATTTATTGATATCATTGTGGATGAATTACTGAATACCTTACCACTAATTAGAAGTACTAGCTATCACATCGATCTAATACCAGGGGCAAGTTTACTAAATAAAGTTGTGTATAGACTAACTCCTCAGGAGAATGCAGAAGTTGGAAGGTATGTACAAGAGCTAATGGATAAGGGGATGATCAGAGAAAGTCTTAGCCCATGTGCTGTACCAATAGTAATCAGTGTGAAGAAAGGAGGGGAATGGAAAATGTGCACAGATTCCAGAGCTATCAACAAGATCACAATAATGTACAGATTTCCTTTGCCACGCATGGACAATTTAATGGACTATTTAAGTGGATCCAAATACTTTACTAAGATAGATTTGGAGAGCGGGTATCATCAAATAAGGATTCAGGAAGGCGATGAATGGAAGACTACCTTCAAAACAAATAGTGGACTGTATGAGTGGTTAATTATGCCTTTTGGGCTCACTAATGCACCCAGCACGTTCATGAGACTAATGAACGAAGTCTTGAAGGAGTATGCAAGTAAATTTGTCATTGTTTACCTTGATGATATTCTAGTTTTTAGTAAAAGTAAAGAGGAGAATTTAGAACATCTTAAGTTGGTCTTATGAACTCTGCAGAGAGAGAAAATACTAATAAATTTGAAGAAGTGTAGTTTAATGAAGGAAGAGCTTGTTTACTTGGGAATTGTAGCTTCCAAAGAAGGCTTGAAGATGGATCCAGAGAAGATCCAAGCAATTTTGAATTGGACTACTCCCAGAAGCATATTTGAGGTAAGAATATTCCATGGACTGGCAAGTTTTTACAAAAAATTTATAAGAGGGTTTAGTCAAATTTGTGCACTAATCCTTGAGACAAGCAAGGAGATCAATCAGCCATTTCGATGGATAGAAGCAACAGACAGAAACTTTAATTTGCTGAAAAAGAAGATAATAGAAGAGCCAATTTTAGCATTTCCCAATTCTAAGAAAGTCTTTCAAGTAGACACAGATGCAAGTGGAGTTGCAGTTGCGCAACTCTGAGTCAAGAGCAAAGGCCAATAGCATATTTCAATGAGAAAATGAATGATGCAAAGAAGAAATATTATTCTTATGACAAGGAGTTTTATGCTGTTATGAAGGCTTTGAAAAAGTGGAGACATTACTTGCTGCCAAAATAATTCATTTTATATTCAGACAATCATGCCTTACAATTTATCAATAACCAGTCGAAGCTGAATCAGAAACACGCAAAGTGGGTAGAATTTCTACAAAGTTTTACTTTTGTAATAAAGCATAAGAGTGGTAAGTCAAATAAAGTAGCAAATGAATTGAGTAGGTTAAGTTTTATTATGCAAGAATTCAAAGTGGGTATTGTAGGATTTGAGGAAATGATAGAAATGTACAAGGATGATGAATATTTCAGAGATATCTAACAATAGTTCAGAATCCAATGAGCCATAACAGAAGTCAGTGGTTGGACTACCTCATTCAAAGAGGCCTATTATTTAAAAGCAACAAGTTGTGTATTCCCAAATGTTCCATGAGGGAGAACATCATAAAGGAGAAACATAGTGGAGGCTTATCTGGTCATTTTGGACAAGATAAAACCTTCACTCAGGTGAATGATTTTTATTGGTCCAAAATGCAAACTGATGTTAAAACGTTTGTTGAGAAATGTAGGATATGTCAACATGCCAAAGGAAGGAGTCAGAATACAGGACTGTATTAGCCATTGCCCATACCAGACCGATCATGCGATGCAGTTAGCATGGATTTGTTCTAGGAATGCCAAAAACTTAGAGAGGAAATTATTCTATTTATGTTGTGATAGATATATTTTCTAAAATGGCACATTTCATTGCTTGTAGGAAAACTAGAGATGCAATACACATAGCTAATTTTTTCTTTTTAGAGATTGTAAGATTGCATGGTTTACTTGTAAGTATTGTATCAGATCGAGATACTAAGTTTGTAGGACATTTCTGGAGGACTCTTTGGAAGAAACTGGGAGATAACCTCAGTTTTAGTTCAGCATACCATCCTAAAATAGATGGACAAACTGAAGTACTGAACAGGAGCTTGGGAAATATATTAAGTAGTTTAGTATATCAGAATCCCAAACAGTTGGAATTGGCACTAGCTCAAGCTAAGTTTGCTTACAATGATACAATAAACCGAAGCATTAGAATGAGTCCATTTTAGATTGTCTTCATAATGCATCCAAGAGCTATGTATGAGCTTAGAGATTTAGGAAAACAGGAAACCAAGGGTGCAAGCACTGATGAATTTGCAGAACAGATGCAGAGATTATAGGAGGAAGTCAAGGGTAAATTGCAGGAAAGTAGCAACAAATACAAGAAAAGGGTAGATCTGAAAAGAGGAGAGAAAGAATTCTAAGTGGGAGACTTAGTGATGGTGCATTTGAGGAAAGAGAGATTTCCTGCTAAAACTTACAACAAACTAAAAATGAAAAAGGTAGGAGCTTGTAAAATTATAAGAAAATTTTCAGCCAATGCATATGAGATTGAGTTGCCAAAAGGGATTGGAATATCCCCCATTTTTAATGTTGCAGATCTATATCCATATAGAGAGGCAAAGACAGAGTTCAATAAAGAAGCTACAGGGGATGAAGTTCAAACTGTGAACTGGGAGGAACAGGTACCAAAAACAGTCAAGAAAGAAGTTGAAGCTATTTTGGATAAAAGAGTATCCAAGAAAACCAAAGGGCAAACTTATTTCCAATATCTAGTCAAGCGGAAAGGACAACCAGTGGAATATATCAGTTGGTTGACTACAGTAGAATTGCAGAAGTATGGAGTAAGTCCTGAAAGTTTGAAGGACAATTCTTTTCTTCCCCGGGAGTCTGATGCAGGAGCATCCAGACTTAGCCAGCAATGTGAAAACTTATTCACATGTTGTGGCTAAAAGAGGTTGAAATTCATTGACCTGCTTGGTAAAAAGAAGTTTTTACTGAGAGGGTTGGATCTCTTAAAAAATTAGTTATAATTCACTATTGTAATAAGTTAGAGACTATATTATTTTATATTCAGAGATAGATTTCTTAGCATAGGTGAGAGAAAGAGCTAGGAATTAAAGGATTGCTGTTAGATCTATTAAAAATACAGATTTTGTTGTTAGATATGGTTAGAGTGTTTATCAATTGATAAAAGGAAGGAAAATGTTATGAGTGGGAGGAGACTCAAGCGAAAGCATAGAGAGAGTGTGTGAAATGCATTTTTGTGGGAGACAGAGGTCTTTTTTTGTGAATTTGGACTAAGGCCGAGAATCGGTATTGTTTATTAGAAATAAAGCAGTGTTGCATGCATAGTGTATTGAACAGGCCATGGAGGCCCTCAAATGCTTGCTTTTCTTTGATTCGGATGATATTAATGGTGTCCTTGTGTTTTCCATACTTTATAATAGAAATCTTGTGTTAGAGGATCAATTGGCGAGTGTATTCCATTGTTCTAGTTTCACAAATAGAAAACCCAAATGCACTAAGTATCGGGCGTAAAACACAATTGGATCAAGAATCCGGATCTCAAGTCCTTTAGACAAAGGTTTTGAATACTATCGGGTCTGTAGAACCAAAATCGCATCGCCCAAGTGTATATACCCTGTTGTATCGCCGAATGCCATTTATATAAAGAAATCACGCTAAACACTTAGCGGATTTGGGAAAGTGGATTTGAAAACCTATTTACAGGAGTTTTGGGCCTTATCGGATCCGCATATATGTCAAATCGAAACTTCGGAGCATGAGTGGTGAAGTGTTAAGCGCCCATTGTAATCACCAATAGCGATCAGTGATATCACATCGGGTCGAGGAATAGCACCAATATAATAACCTTGCGTCTGCCGATCGTCAATATTGTGATTCATTCTGAGCCATTCGATCAGCCAGATCTGGATCTGCGGTAATGACTCATATAATTTATTATAAAGGCAGAAAAGTGTGGTTTAAGCCTTTTCAAAGGTTTTTGGTTCCCGGAAGGGAAAAAGCCTAGTTTTAAGCCTTTTTCTAGGCTTTTCGATTTCGATAGAGAAAAGGGGTTATATTGTGTAAAAAGGGGTGATGGTTGGATTTTATAAATCCATGTGTGGGTTTTCATTAAACCATTGTTTCCGCTGCACCATTTATCAGAGGAGAAAATCGATTAACACTTATATAGTTAGGAGTAAATGATTTCATTTGAGTATTTTCTTTCCTTGGTTGTTGGTGAGGTTGACTTCTTATCTCTTTGATGAGAATTTCATATTTTGCATTATAATTCCTTGCCTCAGCTTTTGAACTAGATTCTCCTTCAATGGTTTCATGAAAACCAAGACTAGATTTGATTGCAGGAGACCTTTCATTACCAACAATATTATCCAAACTCTTCGTAGTATCTTGAAATCACAAATTCTTATCCTTTTCTTCTAATTTACCTTTTAGGATATTTACCTCAACCTCATATTTATTTTCCTACTTCTTCATAATTTCTTCAATCTTTCTTCCTTCCTCCATCTGTTGTTTTAATTTGAGCATCTCTTCTTTCAACCCATTTTCTTGGTCTTCAAATTCTTTAAGTAGTTCTTAATTCCACTTATTTGATTTTTCAATACCTTCTCTTAAAGAGACAATCGTAAATTCAAGACCTTCACAATATTAGTTATATGCCATACCAGCATGATCCTTGTTATCATAAGCTTGCAACTTATCATTAATATTAACAATCTTTTTCAAAGAAAGATCAAGTTTTGTTCTAAGATAAAGAATTTCTTCTAACCTGTCTTATTTTGAATCATCAACTCCATCTGTCATTTTGGACACATTTTTAGATATAGGATCACCTGGGACTTCTTCATGTATTTCTTGTAGCTTATCCCACAATTTCTTTGCAATAGTATAATGCATAATCTTATTCAATATTGAATCAAATATGCTACAAAAGATGTTACTCCAAGCATTACTATTCTTTTTCACTTCCTTGTTTCATGGCAAAAACTTGGTGTAGCCATTGGAAACTAGATTCCATACATCGAGATTCATTACATTATACTTCATCTTTCCTTTCCATTGTTGATAATTATCTTTTGTTAGCATAGGCACATCTGCATTGTCCATTGATTCTAACTTGCCTTGATCTGCTTCAAGAGGCATCATTTTTTAATCTGTTTTCTCTTTAGAGTGCTTACTTTACTTTTACCCATAAGTGAAATCTGAGTGGTTTCACTATCATCATCACTATCATTATTTCACATACAAGAAAATGGATCACATTTTCAACAAAAACCCATACCTGATGATGCTTCATCTTCTTCATTCTTAATCAATAGAAAGTGGGTTGCTCCCAAACTTGAATATTTGTTGACATCTATAACTAGTACTACATCTGATATATTCCTGCTAAAGCTTTCAATAAAAGTATCCTTTTATTCTATGTCATCAACTAGTTATTACTTTTATCTTCAAATTCCATAAGTAACTGACAATCTTGTCTGACTCACGTTCTTCACCATTTGAAAGACCATCACTGTCTTCATGTGTATAAAAACTTCTCTTGTTTTCAAAGCTCTTCCTATTTATTTTTGCAGCTTCTTTTCCATTCTCCTGATTTTATTTATAGGGAGACTTTGTAGCATAATGACCCAATTTACCACAAGAAAAACATTTGAAAGAAATCTTACCTCTGAATCTTCCAGTGCCCACTTGGAGTTTCTTTACGAAGATTGTCTCTTCTTCATCTGATACATAACCTGATTCTTCCTTTTCTTTTCCTTTTGTAGTAGCTTTGAAGGTTTCTTCTCTCATTTCTAAAGGACCACCTTTCCTCATCTCAAATACTTTCAATCTTCCATGAATTTGATCAAGTGTGATTCTTTTCAGATCCTGCATTTCTTCAATAGTAGGGACTTTCAAGTCGAACTGTGGAGTCAAAGATCTCAAAATATTTTCAATAATAGTAGAATATTTTATTTCTTCCCCAAAATTTCTCATGAAATTAACAGTTTCATCTACTTTAAGAAAAAATGTTGCAATGCTTTCATCTTCATGTATTTACAATGTCTCATACTATATTTTGAATGTTTGAAGTTTAGCACTTTTTACCTTGGTGTCGCCCTCATAAATTTGGATAATATTATCCCACATTCCCTTTGTTGTGTTTAGCTGCATTAACTTCACAAACTCGGAATCGACCAGACTTTCCAAGATGGAATTTGCAACTTTTGCATTGGTTTCATACATTTTCTTTCCTATATATCTGAAGGAATAGCGACTAGATGTTGATATCCACTTTCAATGATTTCCCATACATCATCTCTTAGTGCCTGCAAGTATGCTTTGTTCGTAACTTTCCAAAGAATAAAGTTAGTTCCATTAAATATAGGAGGTCAGATAGAAAATACCCCTTCATGACTACTCATCTTCATGGATCTCCTTCAAGCGATCAAGCTTCTATCAAAGGACCTGCTCTGATACCAATTGTTGGGAAAAATACTGAAAGCGAGGGGGTGAATTAGTATTTTCAAATTATTAAACTTTTCAAATTCATATCCTCATATCTATACACAACTTTACTAAAGTGAACCCCTGTGTGTACGTGACTATTATTCAGACAATTAACATATATCCACTAAACTTACTGTTCAATTAATTGATCTTTTGTTTATCTTGAGCCAGTCCATGAGTACTTCATTAACATTAAATAGATAGTAAGCATCTATAGTAAAAACAAAATAAACCATCACACATAAGAAACACACATGAATACCAGGATTTAAGGTGGAAACCCAATGTGGGAAAAAAACCACCTCCTTTTGTCATCTCCATTATCTTTTTAGTATGAAGAAAATATTTTACAATCTTGTACTAGTGTAGACTCATATCAAAACATAGGCACCAACCTATAGAAGGCTACAATATTCGCTTTTTCTCTAGCTACTACTGGAAGGGATCTCCAACCCCCTGAATCTTGTGCTGGCATAAATTCATACTAGTATGCAAGCACCCACATGTAGAAGGCTACAACCTTCACTTGTTTTCTAGCTTCTACTGTAAGGGAGCTCCAACCCCCGATTTCATTTACCAGCTACCACTAGAAGGAGGCTTCAACTCCCTCATTGAAGGCTCAAACCCTCAACACCTTTGGGGACCACGTTTCACAAATTTTCATACTAGATCCACTTGCTACCACACATCACAACTTGTAGGCTATGTTTCATCAAATTTTCAGACTAGACCCACTACCAACATCTAAGCCCAAAACAAATTATCAAAACTAAAATTGATCTCTGCAACAAATCACTCAATCACCATATAAAGGAACCAATCTCTGACCCAAGTAAATAAACCCAATCACTGAATCAACCGAGTTAGCCAAAACTAAACCATTCAACTAAAACCAAAATTAATCAACTTAAACAACTAGAAAAATAAAATCACTATAACCAGAATACCAATCAACATACTGCACATCACAGAAACCAGATTCTATTACTCAAAACCTTGATCAACTATATGTCAAAATATGTATGCTAGTTTAAAGTAGTAAACCCATGTGTGTACACGCTTTCCATGAAGCATAACTAAATCAATGTCACTCTGAAATAAATACTAAATCATATATTGATTCACTTCATCATTCTGAAACAACCACACAACCTTCATTGATCTTCATTTACAAACACTAAGTAAATTTAACATTCTTTAGTCAAATAATCCTTAGTCAAAACATCATTATTTAAGCCCATATCATCAAGAAAACTTCATTAAAAATCAAGAGAAGCACATCAAGACTGGTCAAACTAATCAGACATCCTTATCATGTAAACCCCACTTTCTGTATGCACTTTATTTAAAGTATATCCATGTGTATACACACTTTTCATGAAATAAAACCATGTGTATGTGACTTATCAAAATCACACATGCATCTATACACACCTTGGAGGCCAATTGCATATAGGTCTACAATTTAAGAATCAAACAGTTGCTACAACAAAAAACTTCAGATATACCCGGATCTCGGCATACACAAAAAAATCACAGTTTAAGACACTATCAACATAGATCATCCAAAATCATTATTATCATCTCATATCTATTGGATCTGATCCATCATCCAATTCCTGGGTGCATACTTAGTTTTAGATCAAGCAAACCATCAATAGGCCATTACATTCATATTTTCTTCAGATCTAACTATTCATAAGATATTCATCACTTTCACACCAACTACCACTTTTATCTTCACCTCTTTATATATCTTAGCCCTTATCCAATACCACGGGTCAAAACCATACCCCAGCTGATGGTTTTCTTAGACAGGATCAAAACATCTATTACTAGGCTCAATACCATAGGGAAATACCATGGTAAGTACCCTTGGTATTCAAATACCTTGGTGTGGAAGCTGTATGTGCCTTTTCTTATTCATACTCACGTGTGTATGCAGCTTTGGTTAACAAAACCCACATATACTTCTTGAAATTTAAACTTTATCATTCCTCTGCTTTTTAACTAATATGTCTTTATCAAAACACTCTGTCACATCTATAGACACATCATGTTTACATCTTCATCAGTATGCTTCCATCAAAGGACAACTCATCAAGTAGGTTGTCATCGAGGACAACACATAAGGTAGGTTGCCATCAAGGACAACACATCAGGTAGATTTCCATCAAGGACAAAAAATAAATCATAATGCCAACAATATCCCCCTTTGCACTTGATCGAAACCACCTTGGTGTTTGGACACCACAATTTGTAGATACATGTAAAACACATCAATCCAAGCATCAAGATTTTCAAACACCAAGATACTCTCCCCCTTTGAGATCAAGGGCAAACAGATGATCAATTGAATGAAATATTTCATAGATTTGATTTGGTGAGTATGAATATTGGTCATCTTGCCTCTAATCACATGCTAAAATTTATGAAGGATCTAAAATGAAGTACATGACTCTATGACTCATATGGGTTTTCCTATCACCAAGGAATCAAAATTACATCACTCACTCAATAAAATTGGGTTTAGACATTTGAATTCATTACTATATAAAGACCCCAAACACAGTGTGCTTACAAATTACATCACATGTCCAAAAGGACTTGACCACAATAGTCCATGCATGACTAAATTTAAAAATGAGTACATCATAGTTCTTTACATGAAATTTACATCGAATGATAGATATAAAATTTATAATGAAGATAAACAATAGCATGATATTCATCAGCAACTATCATAAACCACATATGATGAGAATCTATTAGTAACACCAAGAACAACAACCTGTATATCTCGATCATCAATTTGCACCATAAGACATTGTAGCTTCAATATCATCAACCTATTGATAAACATAATTAAGTATTAAGCAAACATAATGCCAACAATGCATTATTTGAAGCATAGAAAATTCTCCCCCTGAATATGTGCCAACTGAGGACTGTTAGATCTGATCACATCAACTCATCCATTAGTTAGGACAACAAAGTATCTTCTTCAATCAGTTATCTATCAAGTCATCAAAAACTTATACAAGACAAAAGTGCTTTCAAATATCATCAACAAACTGTAAACATCAACCATCAAAACATAAAATCCAATCAATAATTGACTTAAGCATATCAAACCCTTTTCCTGAGTTTGTCCCACAGTGTCTTCATCTAACCAAGATATACGCAGTTGTTCAGTTCATAAATTGTGTATACAAGGGAATTTTCTTTATCGAATCTGCTTACAAAATGTGAAATACTTAAATTACACACCTTTAGCTCCACCCAAGTCTATTATGTCTGTATTTGTGCACTGTTACTACATGAAAGGCACTGCCAGTGGTATAAGAAATATGAAAAACAAAAAAAAACCATGGGAATCATCATCAAGACAAACATGTATTACTCCCTTTGAGATTACACATCATTGATCCTCAGGAATTGATAATAATCTTTTATTCTCATGAGGTCAAGTATGCCATACCACTTCTGTAGTCAATGTTAGAGATATTTATTTAAGAATAAAGGACTACAATGGGCACCATCTTATTTTACCCCTGAGTTTGACTATTTCTCATATCTATGAGAATTCCATTCTTCAAATACATATAATTTGTCTTGATTTTTATATCCTCTTGCTATGACTTTTCCAATTATTTCATTCATAACCTTACACTTGGTTGATGTAAAGACAATTATATTTCCCTTATATCTCATTTTTCCTACACTTCAAATATTTTGTTGTAGTTCTTGAACTAATAAAGCATCAACTGCTACTCTAGTTTTACTAATTTTGGCTTTACCTTGTCCCAATAATTTTCCAAAAAAATAGTTCCAAGAATAACATTACTATGATGGTTCTTCTTGAGAGACTCTAGTCATATGATGAAAACATCCACTATATATATTTACCATTCATCTTCATCTTCAAATGAGAAGAGACCAAGAGCACACCTTATATGTTCCTCCTTTTCGTGTCATTTATGAGAAATGTTGGTGTATCCATTATTTTTAGGTCTTTTGACATTACTATTCTTATCTGGTTGCTTACCATGTTGTTTTTGGTGATCCATGAACTTGTTCCTGCATTCTTTTGCTACATGCCCAAACTTTTTACAAGCATAACATCTTATATGTTTCATATTCCTTCTATTCTAATCAATGGATTTGTGACCAAACATATTGCAAGAAAAACAATATCCCTTAAAGTACCTCGAAGTTGATGATCTTTCTGTGAGATGGTTATTACCTTGAAATGTTCTAATTCTGTAATTGGATGCAACATGTCAATAATTATCACATATAAAACATTCAACGTTATTGATCAGAGGAGAAAATTGATTAACACTTCTATAGTTAGGAGTAAATTATTTCCTTGGTTGTTGATGAGGTTGACCTGTTATCTCTTTGTTGAGCATTTCAGATTTTGTATTAGAATTCCTTGCCTCATCTTGTGAAATAGATTATCCTTCAACAGTTTCATGAAAACCAAGACCAGATTTGATGGTAGGAGACCTCTGATCGGTGAGAATAGTATCTAAAATCTTGGTAGTATCTTGAAATCGCAAATGTTTATCCTTTTCTTCTAATTTACCTTTTAGGATATTTATCTCAACCTGATATTTATTTTTCTTATTCTTCATAATTTCTTCAATCTTTCTTCCTTCCTCCATTTGCTTTTTTAATTTTAGAATCCCTTCTTCCAACCCATTTCCTTGTTCTTCAAATGCTTGAAGTAGTTCTTCATTCTACTTAAGATCTTCTGTTAGAGAGATGACATTAGCTTAAGTAGCTTCACAATATTAGTTAGATACCATACTAGCATGATCCTTGTTATCATAAGCTTGCAACTTATTGTTAACATTAACAATATTTTTCAAAGCAAGATCAAGTTTTGTTCTAAGATTAAAAATTTCTTCTAACCTTCCTTATTTTGAATCATCAACTTCATTTGTCATCTTGGACACATTATTAGATATAGGATTACATGGGACTTCTTCATGTATTTTTTGTACCTTATTCCACACTTACTTTGCAGTACTATAATGCATAACTTTATTCACTATTGAACGAGATATGCTACAAAAGATGTTACTGAAAGCCTTACTATCATTTTTCACTTCTTTATCTGATGGAGGAAACTTGGTGTAACCATTTCACACTAGATGCCACACATCGAGATTCATTATATTATACTTCATATTTCCTTTCAATTGTTTATAATTATCTTTGCTTAGCATAGGCACATGTGCATTGTCCATTGATTCTAACTTGGCTTGATCTGCTTCAAGAGGCATAATTTTTCAATCGGTTTTCTCTTTAGAGTGCTTCCTTTCACTTTTACCCATAAGTGCAAGCTCATTGGTTTCACTATCATCATCGTTATCATTTTTTCATAGACAATAAAATGGATTACATTTTGAACAAAAACCCGTACCTGATGATGCTTCATCTTCTTCATTCTTGATCAATAGAAAGCGTGTTCCTCCCAAACTTGAATATTTGCTGACATCTATAACTATTATTACATCTGATATGTTCCTCTCAAAGTTTTCAATAAAAGTATCCTTTTCTTCTAGGCCATCAAAATCGTTATTATTTTTATGTTCAAATGCCATAACCAAGTGACAATATTGATAGGACTCACCTTTTTTACCATTTGAAAGGCCATCTTTGTCTTCATGTGTGTAAAAACTACTCTTGTTTTCAAACCTCTTCCCATTTATTTTTGTAGCTTCTTTTCCTTTCTCCTGATTTTCTTTATAGGGACACTTAACAAAATAATGACCAACTCTACCACAAGCAAAATATTTGGAAGGAAGCTTACCTTCGAATCTTCCAATACCCAATTGGAGTTTCTTTACGTTGTTTTCCTCTTCTTCCTCTTAAACATAACCTGATTCTTCCCTTTCTTTTCCTTTTACGGTAACTTTGAAGGTTACTTCTCTCAAGCCTGAAGGACCACCTTTCCTCATCTCAAATGATGTCAATATTCCATGGATTTGATCAAGTGTGAGATGTTTGAGATCCTACATTTCTTCAATAGCAGAGACTTTGGAGTAGAACTTCAGAGTCATAGATCTCAAAATATTTTCAATAATAGTAGCATATTTTATTTCTTCATCAATATTTCTAATGAAATTAACAAATTCATTTACTCTAAGAATAAAAAACCGCAATTATTTCATCATCATGCATTTTCAATGTCTGATAATTTATTATAGAAGTTTTAAATTGAGTACTTTCTACCTTGGTGTCACCCTCATAACTTTGGATAATCTTATCCCACATTCCCTTTGCTGTGTTCAATTGCATTACGTTTGCAAACTTAGACTTGGCCAGACTTCCCAAGATGACATTTATAGCCTTTTCATTAGATTCACATTGTTTCGTTCCTGCATTATCTAAAGGAATAGAGGATGGATATTGACATCCAATTTTAACGATTTCGCATATCAGCTCCTAGTGCCTGCAAGTATGCTCTCAACGCAACTTTCAAAAATACAAAGTTAGTTCCATTAAATATAGGAGATATGATAGAAAATAATCCTTCGTGACTACTCATCTTGATGAATCTCCTTCAACCAATTAAGCTTTCGACAAAGGACCTGCTCTGATACCAATTATTGGGAAACATACAAAGAGGGGGTGGTGAATCAGTACGTTCAAATAATTAACCTTTTCAAATTCATATATTGATTTTTGTTAATTCATCTTATGTTTATCTTGAGTCAGTGCATCAGAACTTCATTAAAACATTAAATAGACAATAATCGTGTGCAGTAAGAACAAAATAAATCATCACACATAAGAAACACACATGAATACAAGGATTTAAAGTGGAAACCCAATGTGGGAAACAAACCACCTATTGTCGTCGTCCCTGTGTTCTTTTTAATATATAGAAAATATTTTACAATCTCGTACTAGCATAGACTCATATAAGTACGCAGGAACCCACCTCAAGAAGGCTACAACCTTTTCTCATTATCTAGCTCCTATTGGAAGGGAGCGCCAAACCCCTGAATATTGTACTGGCATAAATTCATACCATTATGTAGGCACCCACCTGTAGAAGGTTGCAACCTTCACTCATTTTCCAGCTCCTACTAGAAGGGAGCTCTAAACCCCTGATCTCGTTTACTGGCTACCACTGGAATGAAGCTTCAACTCCCTCATTGAAGGCTCCAACCCTCAACACCTCCGGGGACCACATTTCATAAATTTTCATACTGGATCCACTTGCTACCACACATCACAACTTGTAGGCCATGTTTCATCAAATTTTCAAACTAGACCCACTACCAAAATTTAAGCTCAAAACCAATTATCAAAATTGAAACTAATATATACAACAAAATACCCAATCATCATCTGAAGAAACCACTCTCAGACCCAACTAAATCAAACCAACCACTAAATCAACCAAATCAACTAAAACTCAACCAATCAACTAAAACCCAAATCATTCAACTTAAACAACCAGAACAGTCAGATCACTGTAACCAGAATACCAATCAACACACTGCACATCACATAAACCAGTAACAATTACTACAAACCCTGATCAACCATATGTCAAAATGTGTACGCTACTTTACAATAGAAAATTCGTGTGTGTATGTCCTTTCCATGAAGCATACCCGCGTACATATCTTGAACCACTGAATCTTGAAATATGAATCACTGTCACTACGAAATAAATACTGAATCATATACTGATTCACTCCTCTTTTTTAAACAACCACAAAATCTTTACTGATCTTCATTTACAAATAGCAAGTAACTTCAACATTCTTCAATCAATCAATCCTTAATCAAAAAATTATTGCTTAAGCCCATACCATCAAGAAGACTTCATTGACAAACAATAAAAACACATCGAGATTGATTAAACTGATCAAACATCCTTCTCATCAAAACACTACTTTTTGTACGCATTTTCCTTAAATCATAACCATGTGTATATGTGCTTTTCATGAAATAAACCCATTGTATGTGACTTACCAGAATCACACCCATGTGTGTACGTGCCTTGCAGGATGTAAAACATGTTTACATATCTGCAATTTCAGAATCCAACCTTTGCTGCAACACAAAACTTCAGACATACCTATATCTTGGCATACACAGAAAAATCACACGTCAAGACACTATCAACATATATCAACTCACGTCATAATCAATATTTTCATCCCCGATCTATCAGATTAGATCATTCATCAAATTTGTGGTTGCATACTTAGTTGTAGGTCAAGAAAAACATCAATAGGCCATTACATGCATATATTCTTCAAATCTAACTATTCATAAGATATTCATCATTTTCACACCTACTACCATTTTGACTTTCATCTCCTTATATAGCTTAGCCCTTACCCAATAACACAAGTCAAAGCCATTCTCCAGCTGATGGATTTCTTAGAGAGGATCAAAAATCCATCACTAGTACAAAATGGATAATTAGTTACTAAAACAACAACTAAAATTTGCATATAAATGACTATTTTTCAGTCAGTGAGTAGTAGTAGCTAATTTACAGTATCTTATAACACAGCCAACTTTTAGTCATTTTTAGCTTAGTCATTAATTGATTGTCTCAATTTTATCATCTAGCAGTATAATTAGTCATAAATTTGGTCATTAATTTAGTTATTGATTTAGTCATTAATTTCCACAATTAATGACCAAATATACAACAAAATATATTACTATATGATCATCTGAGAGAACCAATTAATGACCAAAGAAATATGACCAAAATGTTGGTCGTGTTATAAGATACTGTAAATTAGCTACTAATAATCATATATATGCAAATTTTAGTCATCGTTTGAAACCAATTAATGACCAAAGAAATATGATTATATTTTTGTCGTGTTATAAGATATTGTAGATCAGCTACTGATAGTCGTATATATGCAAAATTTAGTTGTCATTTGTAATGAAAAATTAATCATTTGCAGTAGTCATTTATACCTTTTTGGTAGTTTAATATTCATTTTATAAATGACTAATTTAGTAGTTTATATTCATTTCATTTATTTTCATTAATAATCATTATAAATGACTAATCTATTCATATATTTATTTTATTTCTGTTCATCATTAATCAATATAAACTACTAATTTAGTATTTTTAGATTGATTTTATGTGTTCATTATTAATCAAAGTAGATTAATTAGTATGATTTTGCGACTAAATTAAAGAAAAAATCATACAATGGGAATTGGTTCATATAATATGAAAATTCAAAATTACGTATGTTAGTTAAAATACTAAACAATATAAAGTGCAACTATAAATAATTTAAACCACAGAAATTATATTATATGAAATGTCGAGTATTATAATACGAGTTTCCAACTTAACATTGCTTAGACTACAATTTACACATGAAATGTTGTTTCATCACTATAACACATTATCATTGGGTTGTCAAGTCATTGCAGATGAATTCACCAACTATGAAGACTTGAACATCAGTCTCTATTTGTGTGTCTTAGGTGGGGTATTGGCTTTAAGGGTACCACTAGACTGGTTCTCTTCTCTCTCTTTTTGCATTTGTTGCTCTAGTGTTAGTGTTCTCCTCTTTCTTCAAATCCTGCTACTTACCATCAATATTGAGTTCCTTTTCAGAAAACAAAAGAGCCTAGAATGTAGAGTGTAAGACATGAAAGATGATGAACACTAGAATATAAATGAAAGTAGACTATAAAGGATTTATATTACATATACCTCAACATCAACAATGTTAAAGCCATTTTTCCCCATAAGAGCAAGAAACTCGAACAAGTTTTCTTTAGTTGAGCGATAGTGGCCACTATGTGGCCAGATGACCTGAATAAATAAACTAAAGTCACCATAGAAAGGAACACCTTAGTAACTTAGTATTCAACTTTTAGGGAAAGCTTAGGTACAATCATGCCAACTAAGTTACATGCTAAAACGCCGAGGCTGTAAATAACTTGTTAAAACAAAATACCTGAGGTGTGATGTCTAATCCTTGTCATTTTATTCGCAACAACAATTTGTTGTCTAATGCACGAACTTGGTCAAGTATATAAACAACATGTTCTCAAATAACAAGATGAAAGTAGAATTTTGTAATAATCATGAAAATATTTCAATACAAAACAATTAAAAGGATTTGAATCAATATCGTGTAATATGAATTTCATCTTCAAGATTTGGTTGATGTTTAAACAGACATAATACCAATTACTTTCAATTTCATTGTTAAAATACAAATAAAAATCAAAATAAATGTTCAAAATACAATCAAACAATAAAGAAACGATATCATGGAATGGGCATTGGAATTATAAAAAAATTGTTTTCTTTTCCATCGATATCCTATGACGCATTCCTAAAACATTTTCTTACCCAAAATAACCATGAGGTGAAAGAATCACAACATTAAAAACCATAGGATATCAATCAAGTAGAACATCAGAAAAAATTGACCTCAATGAGGTCCTCTAACAATTTCTACAATATCAGTATTTGTCTTGTTGTGATATCTTGTATAAAAAAAATAACATATCTTCAAGTGAAAAATCCATATATTACCTATGTTAAAACTATGTATATGGTGTATTCTTAGATAACTTTTTAAGACGTTCCTCTTCCTTTACCAAAGCGGATTGTAGCTTAGTTAAACTCTTTCTCCTTTCATTCAACATCAATTTATGCAAGATAAATGTCACACATTATTCTTTTCCATTTCTCCACATGCTAGATATGATAAATTGAAAGTCACATAAAAGCAAAAGAAAACCATTTTCTAACCAAAAAAAATAAAAAAACAATGCCTCTAATAAAACTTCACACCTCAGAAATTACTCTGCCACATGCTCAGACTAAAGATGATATTCTTTTAATCATCTTTAGGTCATATTTAATGGGATATTTGTATTTTTACCATGATTTCAATTTGGTGCTAAAAGAAATATATAAATACAGGTTATTATGAGTGAATTTCAAGTATAATTCAAAAAAATAATGTCATTATAAGGTATGGAGAGAGAAACATCTTCATAACTAGGATTCTCTATTTTAGTTTGGTTTGAGTTGAGTTGCTATTTGAATATATAGTTTTCACTAAATAAGTGCAATAGAAAGATGAGAATCGAAATAACCCTGTGAATTTTTAATTAATTCATATTATATATCTCTAAAACAGTCAGGTCATCCTTCTCCACTATTTCATAGAGATTTATTGGCATATAATAATAATGAATTAGCTATCAAACACAATGATGCAATATGTTAACCAAGGAAAGAAAAATGACATGGCTTTGGTATTTGTGTGCTCGAAGGAAATCCAACAATGGTTGTGTTCTTTCTTTATCATGAAATAGTATTGAAGACAAATGTTGGTTCAGAAATTGAACTCCATTACCAATAGAAGATGGTCATGCTGGGTAAGGAAATGATGAATTGAAGGGCTCAAGGTATAAATCCAATAGATAATTATCCTTGTCGCTATTTAATACAAATTTGTCATCATTTCTTGTCCAGGTAAAAAGAAAAGTGAGTTTGTATTTGTGCACTTGTGATACTATGTGAAAAAGAGAGCACTAGTGGAAATCAAAGTGTGTTGTCCCATCATTCAACCTAGCAAAAAACTTATATATTCAGTTGTTGACTACAGTGGAAATCAAATGTAAAACCCACTCAACTTGATCTTTACATGACATAGTCGTAATGAACTAGTACAATAGAAGCATGCTAACTCATAAACAAGAGATGGTAAAAAAGAATAATGGAACATTATTTCCTACCACATAATTGGCATGAATAAACTTTCCATAGAATTCATCTAAAAAATGAGAAGAACTTATGGGAAAAGAGCATATCGTTAGTGTTTTGTACCCTCTTTAACACATGTATCTTAGGGAAGTAGAGGAGGCCAAATGTAGCAGGATTCCAATTGTCTGGGATATAAAAACAAAAATGTGGAAAAACATGCCTGCCAATTCACAACATCTCATTCTAAATAATAAAACATGTTGAGGATAGTAATGATGAAAATAGATCATGTATTAAGATCAAGCCCTTATTGGTTATCAATTAGCAAGGCGTCTGGTAATTTTTACTCGTAAAAAAAAATATCATAATTAGTGTAATGACTGTGTGGATCTTTTTGTGAATTTTTTTACCTTTATGTTATGGTGTCCTTGCAGGAAAGAGTGATGAAAGTTCTCTAGGTTTGGTCAGACTTGTTTCTCCTTTCATATGCTTATGTGAATGGACGAAGAGTTACCTTTATTCGGTTTGGAAATTCAGGTGTCCCTCCCTTTCATTCAATATGTGGAGATGCCCCACCATTGAAGGACCTTGATAGTTCTGAATCCAATTATACAGACATAACAGATGGATCTGGCCCAAATCAAGATGTTTCTATGGTGATTGGAGAGGGAGCAACAACTCAATAATTGTTTAGTATTCCTCTTGTGGAGCTTGAAAGATAGTGTAGGAAAATTGGCTTATCTATTTGTGGTGGTAGGGAGGTAATGCTTTTCCGATTCCTTAGCTTAGAAGAAGAAGAGAAGCATAAGAACCAAGATCAAGACGAGGATGTCAGGTATTCGTATAACTTTGCAATCGGAGGGAAGCATGCAAGAGAAACTGATGCTTATATACAATTGGGAGGGGCAATGTGGAGGATAGGTGAAGAAAGAAAATCCATACATTATGATGATAAGGACTATATATCATTATCATCATCTAGGAAAAATGTTCAGGAAGAATCATCTTTACGGTCATGGGTTGAGGAACGTTAATCAGTGAATGCCTCTTGTAGTGGAACTTTACCAAAAAATGTTGGTGTCATGATGTTAGTGTCACGTGACGTGCCCCAAAAGTAAAAAAATATTCTAGGAAATGTCAAGGAAAATTTCTTTCTCTACTCCTTAACTCATATTTCGCCCCATCCACGTTTTGATAGACCAATTATCAAGATCATAGAATGGTATTTTATTTAATGAAGGAGTCCAAGGGCTAACAATTTAAGGATATGATATTGTTTTTTTTAAATGGACAGTCTTGTCTGATTTGCAAGGACTTGGGTGTCAAACTTGCTGCCGAGCCAATGTTATTCACATGTTGAAATTTTGACTATGACTTGGGGTTGAGTTTGAATGAGAGGATTTTGCTTAATATTGTTTAGTCATGGAAAAGAACCAAATTCAGAGTCCATTTGAATTACGATTCATGAAGCATAGTAACAAAGTTGGTGAGCTTGATAGGGCTTATCCTTGTCATGATGTGTTACATTCGAATGGCATGAATGCATGAATTTCAAAAGACTGAGATATGATATAAATATTGGGAAGTTTTGACAAAATAAATAACACAAACCTGACACTTGTGATATGATATAAATCTCGAGAAATTTTAACCAAATACATAACCCAAACCTTAAACCTAGTGGTGTGAAATCCAATGTTTGAAGTGTGGCTACTGAAGAAAATTTTCTTAAATAATTTTAAAAATTAACATACAAATAATTTATAAAAGCATGGAATTTCGTTGTCAATCAAATTTCAAACTTGATAACAATTAAAGCGATAACCCACAATGACAATCCAAAATCAATAAGGCATATTGGACAAATGTTCAAAACTCATTGGGAACATCTTAATCCTACAACTTGCTCATCTAAAGCAACCGAAGATGTTACCTTGCCTAGGAAACATGGAATGTTAATGATATAAATGACAAAAAGATAAATAATTAAAATTGACTATTAGAACTAGTGCAAACAACGAATGATAAACAAAATGAAAATGGCACAAAATGTCACATACCCACTCCTTGAGACTACCATCCGCTTCCATACTCGATGTCGCCCAAGACTAAGCAGTTCATTCCATTGGTGTCCACATCCTCATATCCACAGTAGAATTCATCCTCGTATCCACATACAACCTGCATTGGTCATACCCTTCCGTAAAGAAAAAAAAGAAAAGAAAATGAAGCCCGAAATCCTTTTTACTGGTCAACGGCTTAAAGATTTTGAAGCGTGTATTTAAAAAGAAGATTCTCATACGAATATCCTTGCTTTCTTTGAAACTCTATTCAAATTCATCACTTCCTCCAAAAAATTTACATATTGTGGAGCATCATAGTTCAAGTCATCAATTAAACAAAGTTCTATCATCTCTAGAGAATGGGTGCTTTCAAGAAAGCAACCTAATACACTGATTTCCCTATCATGAAATTCAGTTATGTCTACGTAAACCTATATATACAGAGATGAGAGAGTGGGGATATGAGACGTCTAGGTATGGGATATTTCATAAGTTCCTGCATTGCATTCCAAAACCAAAATAAGCCAACTATGTACTCATTTATGAGGCAAAAGACATAAATATTCATTATGAACATCATGGAAAAAACCATTGAAGAATTTTATGGTCTTTTCACATCTTATAACAGGTTAAGATTTTTAATTTAGGTAGTGTAGATTTTCATTAAGGAATAGATATGAAACAAAGTCGTTACTTTGTTTTGTTTCATATCTATTGGATATACTGAATCTACAAACATGACATAATAATGAACCAAAACTTAATAGTCAACCTAAGCTACATCAATATATTCTTTGTATAATTTTTATTTATGTTATACCTAACAACTAAGTAGTAAATGCAAAAATTCTTAAACATTGAAACATGTTGTTCATTGCACATGTAAAAAAAAAGCAGAAATTTTGTTTTTACCAAGATAAAGTTGTCATCCATTAACACACATCAGAGATTAGGAAGCCTCTCAAACAACAAATTGAGAAGACACATATTTATTTAAGCAAAGGCACAACACATATGACCAGCTCCTTTAATGATTTAAAATTGTCCATCACCTCAATCAATATGTCCACAAAGAAATTGTATGCATTATCGTGATATGAGTCCATTTCCAGTATGGTCAAATTACTTCCACATTGCATATTGAGTCTCAAGATAGAGCATGAAAGAACTTGAAACAGTATCCCATTCACTCTCAAATATTTTATCATGTATGCCCCTACATACACATACAAGACAACCTGCGTTTAGAGTGGTTTATATTTTACCCACATACAACCCACATTTACATTGGTTTCATTGTAAAGCATTGAAAGTAATAGTAAAATCCAGAATTACATGGTTGTAGTTTGAAGCAATGTGATTGAAGAGGTTTTGTCCATATATAGTGGTTGTTTGATGCAAATTCAGTGATTCCTCTACTAAGGACAACAAATGCAGGGAGTGGACAGAAGATCGAATACTAACGATCAAATATTATTTATGGTTTGGCTAATCAAGTGGGGCATCCAATCAAATTGGATGAGCATACAACTAAGCTTCAAAAGGAGTCCTATGCAAGTGATTTTAAATCATATCACTTGGAAGCTTTAACATAGTACTCAGTTTCATCATACAAAGGACCACCCAAAAACAGACCATCTGATCCTATCGCAGTTTGAAGAACCAAGTCACCCTTTTTCAGAAGATAATTGCTACTGTCATTTTGAGCAATTATTTTAATGTCAACACCTAGGCTTTCTGGTAGTACTGACCCTAAATGTACTTTCCTAGGCACCCCACAAAAGAAGGAATAACAGGTTGGCACTCATTAGTTTTAACAACAACGTTCTGACTTCTTGGATAAAACAAGACATTTTCAAAAATATTTTTCTCACTAGCATTCCTTTATCTCTCAGGACAAAGATCATTTCATCTTCAAGATTTTCCCAATGAGTGTATTGATATACAACAATGTTGCTTGATCCATTAGCACTTGAAAGAAGTTTGACATTATTGATCATATCTATAAATGCACCCTCCTTTTGCCATATGTCTACAATAATGCTTCGAGACAACTCATTTTCATTGGGACAAGAACTTGAATCAAAATGTATTTCACCACTCAGTAAATATTTTTCACCAGTCCAATATATAGGCTTATGGTAGAAATACATTGAACTCTAATAAAGATATTCCAAAGAAAATACACGAGTTCAAGAAACAAAGCATGTGCACGTGAGAAGCTTCTAAGCATATTTGCTACCATCCTTTCTCAATAAAAAAATTCATTGGTTCTTTGTTTGGTTGTACGATGTAAGAAGCCACAAGTTGAGTAGACATAATACACAACCAATAGCCTTTTGGGATAAACACTATCTCTGAATGATCAAAAACACCAACATTGACATCAATGTCCTTTCTCTCCCAACACCACCCATCATCCCAATATAAAAAATTAGATGAAGGTCCATGTTTTACCTTAAGACACAAAACACCAGGTAGGACTTTCTCAAATATGAAGTCACTGCTCTCATTTGTTAAAATTGAAGAGTTAAGCTTCTCTGAACCTAGAGTTCAACAACCAGAGAAGTAAGTGATATAGAAACTGAGGAGTCACATCCTTCCTTGCATATTACCGACCCATGCATATCAACAAGGGCCTTTATAAATTCAATGCCAAACATTGGTCTGGTTACTGTCACATCAATATGTGATGGTGAAAATTGAAGACCAGAATCACGTTCTCCTATTGTGGTCAGTGGGGATATTCAATACTAACATGGTTGAACCTTGAAGAAGAAGTTTCCCATATCATCAATCCTCTTTAGTTGGGGCTTAACATTGTCTGGCACATGTGTCAAGCCAACTTGATGCTTGCCATAATAGTCATTTGTAACTAATTTTAGGGAACCACAAATATTATAATGTGTTTCTTCTATCTTTGGGATTGAATCCATGTTTGGAACAACCATGAAATTCTCCAAAATGCTAAAATCTAATTGATCCTTCTCAGCCTTGATTATGTAGCATGTTGATGTTGCATGATTGAGTTTTTAATATCCCTAGACATCTGTCGTAGCTCTTTCTCGTCCATCAACTAATATCTAAACACCTTCAAAATGGACTCCTTCAGAAGTCGCCACAATTCCTCTAACTGAGAAACTTGTGAGCTGAAATCGCTGAGATATATTAACATGAATGTGCTAAACAAGAACCTCTATAGATGGAAGTGAAACATAATAGCAACCTATTTTGAAGTAATAGTAGGCTCCAAGCCTAACCGTCAACACCATGATTGAAAGAGGAGAAACATAACTACAGACACAATGATACTCCTCGAGAGCTCAGCAGCAACTGAGGAAGTCAACACCTGCACATCAACAAGAAGACAAATCATCGACAAAATAAGATCAACAAAAAATAAAAAGGCAATCAAGAAGATCTATCCGAGTCATGAGAAGCACAACAACATCAACTCATTAGTAGAATGCATGTCTCTCCACCAACCATGAGATAGGTACAGGTATGAAATATTCTTGACTTCTTGTCTTAAGCATATTATAGCTAAAAAATTGTTGTCAATGCATGAGAGATGAGGTTTTATAAGCTAATGATGGGTCAGTAGTCTTTCCCATCTTCAACTAGAATAATTTTTTGCAAAGGCCAAGTCACCACAACACCCCATGCCCTCCATCCACTTCATATTCACTATCTATCCATCATTCATCCATCACATTTCATAATTTCAAGAACAAACCCTACACTCTGTCTCACCCTGAAAATTTCTTAAAAATACAAACAGTGCATCCTCTCTATTTTCACAAACCTACATCATTTTTCATCACACCCATATAGTTAGAAGACTCTGAAGAAAGAAGGAATGACTATTATAGGAAGGTAGAATGTTGCTACAAGAAGGAACAAAGGAACAAATTGTGCTAAAAACCATAAAAGGTAGTGCCTAACAGAGACCTAATCAAAACATAAAACTCCAAGGCCATTAGGCAATCATCTAGACCAGAAAAGAAAAGAAGAAGGCAAGCTAATAACACATATTTCAATTAATTTTGGACGTATTCTATAACAAGGCCCTGCCAACAAACATTCATTTTTTTTGTAAATTTCCATATTAACTTGATTCAACATTAAAATAATTGCAAAACCAATTAGAGATCATGAATAGGTCTAAACCATGGGGTTGTTATGTATAATAGTATCAATACACAATAGGAGTGCGAAATCCAACTCTTAGAAGAAATTGATTTAAGTTAAATCATATTAGTATGTCAAACATCCAATCAATATATTATAGTTATGGATAACATGCCAGATTTATCGATGTTTAAATTTTATGTCTCGCAACTCTAACCCCCTTTCCCCCAACGTACAAGGGATTTGTTGATTGAATGATGGTGATGTGAGGATGTTATTGTAAATGACAAGGATAGGTGTCCCTTGCATTGCATTGAAACTAGTCTATTAAAACCTTAGTAAAATCTTCTTGTGCTCAATTTCCTACGACCCCTTTATGCCTTTATGAAGCACTAATGAGGGGGTCATCATTCATCTTCATAGAATGCAGGAATCTACTATAAAGGTTATACATTGTTGATCTACGTATTTCAAGAAGGTTAGGAACCATTGGTCTATCTCCACTCAAATCTAAGTACATCAAATGAGAGTTCTTAAATTGGTATTCAAGTCATTCCATTATGATGGATAGTGTCACAAAATGAAGTAAACAATAAACTTTAGTGGTGAATTCTTGTAAGTAGTGGAGGCAGTGGTTTTCAAATATTAGCACAATTGATGGTCGTGTGGATATTGATCTCTCCTTGTAAACATTGTCAAAACCAATAATAGTCTCGATGTAAATTTAGTGTCAACCAATAGTATGGAAAAC